>OX463774.1:1290939-1378439 GCA_949825005.1 Gasteruption jaculator | reverse complement strand
CCCGGAATCCCGAGGGAACTACTCGATACCCCGAAATTCACGCGGGACAGGAGGCCGAATATTCGGCGAGATCCCAGACAGCCGCATCCGGTTCCTGTGGGAGAGATACGATCCCTCTCGTACCGGGCGAGACTCTCAACGACTCCAGAGGTTCTCGCCAAATCGGAGAAGAAACCGGAAAACGGCAACTTCCACGTCGGATCGGAGAGTAGCTGCACGCTCGATTGCTCTCCGCGATAAATTTTGCCGATTTCTCGGAGACGTAAGCAGAAAAGGGACGTTACGTGAAACTCCCGTGTGCCCGAGAGGTTGGGAGGTTACCCGGATAGACCAGGAGAACGAACCGGGAGATATCGAAGCCCGGACGACCGAGTTTCCGAAGACGACCGGTGTACGGTAAGGGCCACCATCTTCCATATAAAGACGACCGAGTGGGCTCGGCGCTTCCCGTATGCCAACGGGGAGCCCAAAAATCGATTTTGAGCGGGCTCAGCGTGCCCTGGTCGGCAATATTCTTTTATTTGTTATTTTTCTTTTGTTTCTGTTCGAACTGAATATAGTTGCTTCTTTTTTTTTATTTATTTATTTTGCGTTTTTCTTTTTGCTTGACCGTGTCGAACCCTCCCCTCTTCCATATACTGGCTCAGCCGGAGCATTTTAGATCCCCGAAATCGTGGTACTTAGTACCTGGCGCCCAGAACCCCCTGAATTCTTTGCATGCAAATTTTTCAGGACCGAGATCAACGGAGATCGGGGTTACGAGACCCCCCTTTATAGTGACGTCGAAAATACCACGTCACAAATTGGCGCCCAACGTGGGGCCCAATACGAAATAGTGCGAAGAGGATTACGCGGAGTGTTTTGAAAAAAATAAATAATAATTCATACATTTCTTTTCCATCGAAAATTTTCGGGAGTGCGAGTGTGAAACTTCAGCCATTGAGATCGCACCGACCGTTACGTTCATCCGTAGCTTTATCGGTCGAATAGAAGGAAGCCGAACCGAACCGAACGCGACCGAACTTTTCCGAAGTGAACTTAGTCTCGCGAAATCGAAAAGTGACAGGTCGGGAAGAGTAATCGGCCGTCGCTAGGATAGTAGTGTACCGATTTTCTTTCGGGTTGCCGTCGTAGTGTGCGAGTGATTATCATCTTTCTTTTTCGTTGTTTATAGTCGAAAAATAGAATAGAAAGGGAAAGATATTTGATCGGAATTCGGGAATAATAATAATCGAAATTAGGCATCCGAAGGAAGGTGGGATACGTTATTATCGGGAGTGTTTAGGAGCGCGTACCTAGTTTTCTTTTGTTTATTCGCTGCCTCTCCCTCTCCCGTTCGTGAGGATCGAATCGTCCGCGGAACCGAATCGAATGCGGAGTCGCGGATACAATCGAGATCGAATCGAATTTTCATTTTTTTTTGAGAACCCGTATCGGCGGGAAAAATAAAATTTTTTCCCTTCCATTTATAGAATTTTTTTTTGAAATCGAAAAATGGCAAGGGTACCCGATTATGTCGAATCCACCGCGTCCTGCGAGGAACTTTTGTCAGGCTATGATGAAGAAGCCTTGCGGCAGGCGTTGCAACGTTTAGGGTTGGATACAGAAGGTACCTTAGTTGAATTAAGGTCGAGATTCCTCCAACATAGGCGACGCGTAACAGAAGCGGTAGCGACGGAAGCGGCACTCGCGCCGATGGTATCACTAGGCGAAGTATCGGAATTAGATATTAGTCGACAGCGTCACCGCGATTTATTGACGCTGTTAGCGGAATACGAGCATCGATTGCTCGGCGGAACCCGTGGTAGGGCGACCGATTTTTGGACGGTTTCCTCCCTAGGGGGTGAGTTTCTTACCGATCCGAATATCGGGACGGGAACGCAAACCCGGACACCGACTACCTCGGTGACTACCGACGTGCTGGTGTCGTTGGCCGTCTCGACGCTGACTACGGTTACAAGCACGACATCTACCGCGAGTACGTCATCCTCGGAGCGGCGAGGAACGGGACGACAACCGACCGTGACGTTTCGGGATCAACACTGGTTACCCCCAGTGACCCTCGCGACCGGGACAACAGTAACGATGACTACCGGAACAACAATGACGACGACGAGCACAACGGGTCAAGCCACCCCGCTGGGAGCGGAGGTAAGGGAGGCATTCCTGGACAGGAACCTTCCTCGAAGCTCGACCCGAATCCAACAGTACCCTCGACAGACGCACGAAGGATTACTCGATTTTCCGACATACTCGGTAGTACCCCGACCGGAAGAAGACGCGTATGTTCGATTTCCCCGGGAATCGGTGAGCAGGCGAAACGAAGTGGAAGTTCGCGATGCCTCGCAGGCACAGCAGGTGCCACTATCGCAATCTTCGCCGCAGGGGTACCGAACGGACTACCGAACGGAAGACCGAACAGATTACCGAACAGACTACCGGACAGATTACCGGACGGATCGAGCCACGACCTGTAGACCGCGGACGGACTTTACGCACGAACGGACTTCGCGACCGACAGAGGACACCCCGAGGATGCCGAGTATATCTCGAGAAACATCGGCACTAACCTCCACTGTTAGTCGGTGGCGGATTTCGTACCGCGGTAGGGAAGACGGAAGCGCCGAAGACTTTTTAGAGAAAGTCGAAGATTGGGCAACTTTGGGAGGACTAAGCCTAGATAGTTTGCTTTGCGCCCTCCCCACGATTCTAAAAGGACTGCCACTACAGTGGTATCGAGTCCACCGCAACGAATGGGAAACTTGGCGGCAATTCCGCCAAGAATTCCTCTCGCGATTTGGTGCTCGAGATCTGCAAAACAGACTCGATGATTTTATTCGTAAGCGGACACAGGGAGAAGACGAGTCAATCGCGGACTTTGTCACGTGTATCGAGGGATGCGTAGCCCGGATGATCCGACCAATTCATCCGGAAGATTTACTCGAAATAGTCCTTCGGAATATACGACCGGCGTACAGGCGGGAACTTAATCCGAACGACATCGGAACGTTAGCGGACCTGGTTGATCTCGGAACCGCGAGAGAAATCTTGTGGGCCGATATCAAGCAATTTAAGCCACCTCCGTCGGTGGAGGATTCCCCCCTAGTCGAATTCGCGTATAGGCCGAAAACGAAAAAGTTTAACGATCGAAAAACTTCGAGTAGTGACTTAGCCTCGACGGAAGAGCGCGTCGGGAAAACATCCGAGAAACCGGAAGGGAAACCCACCTATTCAAAGGTGGTGAAAATACGAAGTCTCGATAGATCGGAACGCAGTCACCCGATCCAGCAATCAGGAAGCTCCGTTTCCTCTCGGAAGGAGGAAGCTACTCAATCGAACCCATGGAAATGCTGGAATTGTGGCAGCGAGAAGCATTTGTTAAGAGATTGTCCCCAGCCGAAGAAGGAGGGACATTGTTATCGCTGTAGCAATTCCAGAGCCCCTAAGCCGAACTGCCCGAGGTGTTCGGGAAAAGGAAACGGGAAGTAGTCCCGACAGTCCCGGATACTTCCCTCGAAGACAAGAGGACTGACGCGAGCGAACCGATAATTTCGAGTACTTCGGCTGACCCCGTGATGCCATGTTGCGAGGCAGTCGAGAACCGAAGTCCGACTAGACCGTTCATCTACGTTCAGGTTGGCAAACGTATGGTGAAGGCTTTACTGGACACCGGGTCCAGCCGATCCTTTCTTGGCGCCTATGGGTTAAATCCCGGGTTCCGGGAAGGGAGGGTATTCCGAACGCCGCGAGTAGATCGTATAATTACCGCGAACGGGCAGGAAGAGACGATTAAAGAGGAAACGACTCTTACGATAACTGTCGACGGATTAGGTAAAGAATTCGACGTACGAATCATTCCGAGTCTCTCTACCGATATGATCCTCGGAATTGACTTTGTAAACGCGTTCGAAATCGTCATTGATAGCGCGAACGATCAGTGGATTTCGAAATTAACGGATGTGCCACACGTTTTTGCCGAAGGTACATCGGACGAGTTAACCCCCCGAAACGTTATCGAGTGTTACGGTATAGTCGATTTATCGGAAACCGAAAAAGAACGATTGAAGTCATTCCTCGCGAAGGAAATACCGTCAGTATCCGGTAAAACCGGGAAAACCACGTTAATCGAACACCGGATCGATACCCAAGGAAACGCGCCGATTAAACAGCGGTATTACCTGGTGTCGCCACCAGTACGGCGAGCCATGTATGACGAGGTCGATCGCATGCTGGGAGAAGGAGTAATAGAACCTTCCCACAGTGCGTGGTCGACACCGATCGTCATGATCAAAAAACCGAACGGGACCTACCGATTTTGTCTCGATTTCAGGAAGGTGAACGCGATTTCGAAGAAGGATGCGTATCCTCTTCCGTACATGGAAGGGATACTGGACAAATTACGATCGGCAAGGTACATTTCGACACTCGATTTAAGCCAAGCCTTCCATCAAATTCCGTTGGAAGAGTCCAGCAAGGAAGTGACCGCTTTTACGGTACCGGGGAAAGGCCTCTTTCAGTTTACTCGGATGCCATACGGCCTATCAGGCGCCCCGGCCACCTTCCAGCGATTGCTTGACCGATTAATCGGTCCCGAAATGGAGCCTTGCGCATTCGCGTACCTCGACGACATAATCGTAGCTACTCCGACCTTCGAAGACCACTTAAAATGGTTGCGAAAAGTACTCGATCGAATACGGGAAGCCGGATTGTCGATAAATCCGGAAAAGTGTGAGTTTTGTCGCGAAGAAGTTAGATATTTAGGTTTCCGAGTAAATCGGAACGGTTTAAATGTAGATCCCGAGAAAATCGAGCCAGTATTGAATTACCCGGCGCCTAAAACGATCACGCAATTACGCAGATTTTTAGGCATGGCGTCGTGGTACCGACGATTTTTGCGCGACTTCGCGACAACGTCGACTCCACTTACGAAGTTATTGAGAAAGAACGTGCGATGGCACTGGGGAGACGCACAAAAGGAAGCTTTTGAGAAGCTAAAATCAGAATTATCGTCTGCCCCAGTTTTATCAACGCCCGATTTCAGTAAACCGTTCGTTCTGCAAACCGACGCGAGTAGTTTCGGGATTGGAGCCGTATTAACGCAAACGATTGACGATAAGGAACACGTCATTGCGTTTGCCAGCCGAACCCTATCGGACGCCGAAAGAAAGTACTCCGTAACGGAAAAAGAGTGCTTGGCGGTGGTATGGGCGATTCGAAAATACCGGCACTACCTGGAAGGGTATCATTTCACTGTGATAACCGACCATAGTAGTCTTAGATGGTTACACCATCTAAAAAGTCCGGATGGTCGCCTTGCTCGATGGGCTCTAGAACTCCTCGAGTACGACTACCAAGTCGTCCATCGCAAAGGTGCATTACACCACGTACCCGACGCTCTTTCGAGAATGTACGAGGGAGAAATCGGGGAGGACGCCGAAATTTCGACAATCGATGAGACTTCGGAGGTACCGAAACCTCCGACCGAATCCGCGAAAATACGATGGTACGATAATCGGTTGGACCATGTATCGAAGTACCCCACGAAAAACGAGGGGTGGAAATCAGAAAACGGCGTGTTGTATCGATACCGACCGAACTCGTTTCTCGATCATCTCGTTCCCGATTTGAACGCGTGGAAAATCGTCGTTCCTCCACGCATGAGAATGGAAATTTTACGAGAAGTCCACGATGAGCCGCAGGCCGGACATCTCGGCGTCGCGAAGACCTACTTCCGGGCCAGTGAAAATTATTACTGGCCGGGGATGTATCTCGATACCCTCGATTACGTAAGAAAATGCGATACCTGTCAGAGGGGAAAGGTAGAGCAACAAGCACCGAAAGGATTGATGGGCCAACGAAGCATCCATGGCCCATGGAAAGTGGTCGCCGCCGATATCATGGGACCTTTTCCGAAAAGTACGGCAGGATATTCCTATGTCTTGGTGTTTCACGATCTACACACCAAGTGGATAGAGTGTGTACCGTTGCGAGCTGCTAACGCTAAAACCGTCGAGTTAGCTTTTGAGAAACAGGTTTTATACCGATGGGGATGTCCCGACATCTTCCTGTCGGATAACGGCACGGAATTCGCGAATAAACGGTTAATCACGTTTCTTAAAGCTTTCGGTATCCATTTCGCGACGTTGCCAACGTATCACCCGCAGGCTAATCCGGTCGAACGAATGAACCGGGTGTTAAAAACGATGATAGCTTCGTATGTCGGGGGAAATCATAAGCGTTGGGATGAGCACCTACATCAATTTCAGTTTGCTTATAACACCGCGGTTCACAGCACACTGAAGATGAGTCCTGCTTTTCTCAACTTTGGACGACTCCCATCACCGCCGAAATTCGCGAAACGGATAATCGAGGGAAACGTGACGATTCCAGTCCAGGACGCGAAGGACTGGACGGATCGAATGTTGCGCATGTCGGAAATCCACGACCTAACCCTGCAGTATCTCGAGGAAGCCCACGAAAAACAGGCTAAATATTATAATCAGGGGAGGCGCGATGTCCGATTCTCCGAAGGAGACATCGTTTGGAAACGAAATAGGATCTTATCCTCCGCGAGTCAATCGTTTACCGCGAAACTAGCCCCGAAGTACGATGGCCCGTATACCATCTCGAGAGTATTATCGCGAACGACGTACGAATTACGAAACCAAGACGGCGTCATTGTCGGGAAACAACATATCTCGGATTTAAAACCCGCGCGAATCGACAACCCCGAACAATCGCGACGCGAAGTATCCGAAGAGAATCCTCCGGAAATAGAAGAAACCGAATCGACGGAACCACAGCCTTCGACGAGTGGAAGCGGACCGAACCCTAAGAGGAAACGCGGAAGACCGCGAAAATTCCCGCGACCACCCGATCGGGTAGATAGAGAACCTACGCTTGATCCTAACCTGCATGATCCTCCCTCTACCCGACGCTATAATCTTCGTCGCCACTAGAGCAAGCTTTAGAGGACCCGAACTTATCGGAGTATAAACGTAAACAACGAAACATAGAAACGGATAGTTTTCCTAATACCGTCGTAAGATCCTAAGACCGACTCTACCTTCAGACACGATCAAGTAGGGAAACGTATAACGAGTTAATTTATTCAATTTATTTTACTTTTTTTTAGAATGAATCGACTATTATATGTTGACCATGGCATAATCGAGTCTGCTAATGATGTGAAATTTAGTCTTCCAGACGAACCCGCTCGGACGGTAAGTGGCCCCTTCCGTCCTCCGGACGTTGTCTAAAGGGGGGGGAGTTTGTGACAGAGAACGATTCTCTGCCCCAAAAAGTCCCGTAACCCGTGACACGCGGAAACTCGGATCGATAATTAAGGTTAGGTACCGCGGTATATTGACAATTATCGATCCGACCTGGAAGTCCATCTAGTCTGTAAGGTAATAGTTTGTAAGATAATTTATTGCGTCCCGACTCAGTCGGTAAAATGTATTAGAACCAACGCCAGATTCGAAACGGCGTATGATTTAGAATGATAAGATCGATATTGTATAATCGGACCGATGGCGACATCGGTCGGCCGAAACCCGAAGTGTTAAGTACGGCACGCTGACCCCTCAAAGCAACGACGAATGAAGAGAGCTATGGAGCACGACACTTCCGGGAAGAAAACTCCGAAGTCCAACTCCACGACTGAAGATCCCGGAATCCCGAGGGAACTACTCGATACCCCGAAATTCACGCGGGACAGGAGGCCGAATATTCGGCGAGATCCCAGACAGCCGCATCCGGTTCCTGTGGGAGAGATACGATCCCTCTCGTACCGGGCGAGACTCTCAACGACTCGAGAGGTTCTCGCCAAATCGGAGAAGAAACCGGAAAACGGCAACTTCCACGTCGGATCGGAGAGTAGCTGCACGCTCGATTGCTCTCCGCGATAAATTTTGCCGATTTCTCGGAGACGTAAGCAGAAAAGGGACGTTACGTGAAACTCCCGTGTGCCCGAGAGGTTGGGAGGTTACCCGGATAGACCAGGAGAACGAACCGGGAGATATCGAAGCCCGGACGACCGAGTTTCCGAAGACGACCGGTGTACGGTAAGGGCCACCATCTTCCATATAAAGACGACCGAGTGGGCTCGGCGCTTCCCGTATGCCAACGGGGAGCCCAAAAATCGATTTTGAGCGGGCTCAGCGTGCCCTGGTCGGCAATATTCTTTTATTTGTTATTTTTCTTTTGTTTCTGTTCGAACTGAATATAGTTGCTTCTTTTTTTTTATTTATTTATTTTGCGTTTTTCTTTTTGCTTGACCGTGTCGAACCCTCCCCTCTTCCATATACTGGCTCAGCCGGAGCATTTTAGATCCCCGAAATCGTGGTACTTAGTACCTGGCGCCCAGAACCCCCTGAATTCTTTGCATGCAAATTTTTCAGGACCGAGATCAACGGAGATCGGGGTTACGAGACCCCCCTTTATAGTGACGTCGAAAATACCACGTCACACCGTTAGAAATACTTTGAAAACTATTAAACTTAATGATGCTATGTAGCTGTAGAACTTGCAATTAGTATTTGCATCAGTTAGACTAAAATCATTAATCCCATAGCATCAAGCCCATGCAAAAGATTTGTTTATCATCATAAGATTTGTACAATAACTGTAGAGTAAAGTGAGTAAATGTAATTAAACAAAGCTCAAATTAATGTAGCTAGGGCGTAGTGAAATGAAATTCTTAACTTCAATGTTCCATATGTGGCGATTAACATCATTTGTCGAAGATGATATAAATATTTATTTCAAGAAATAGCAGAAGGCTCCCGTTCTCGTCTTGAAGGACATGATCATTATTATCGTAAATAGTTATAATATTATCGCTAGAATATATAAAAATATATAAACTACAAAATATATGATCCAACTAATGATAGTTATAACAAAATGCCATATAATAATAAGTTTACAAATATCTTAATAATTACAGCCTTTCAAAGTTCCTAACTAGAGCAAGAATTACACTTCATTTTTGCAAAACATTTAACCCTTTTCGGCCCAAGTGAACTGATTTCTGTCGTTGACTTTGATTGTTTACTACTCTTTCAAAAAGTAATAATCAGCTATTCAAATGGTTATGTCTTATATTTTCGAGGTCGCCCTATCGATTGCCGCTAAGAAAGTTAAAAAAAATGACATTTAACCTCTATTTTTCAAGAAATTCTGAAAGAAATACTGATTTTACATTCCCTTATTTCTTGTTATCCATATTTTTCAACGGGAAACCAATTTTCTATCACTACATAACCTATGAGAAAAGTGATTCCGACGCCCAAGGAATAAAAGCCTCGAAAAATTTTTTTTCAACATGGCGGCTTACAAACTGCTGCGGAAAGAACCAATTTTTTTCGATTTATGATTTGTATTGTTAACAAGCCTTTTTTTCATGTTTCCAATATAAAAATATCATTTTAGGGTGTTTTCGGGGTCACTGGTAAGAAACAACGAATTTGGCTTCAACCATCCACCATAATAGATCCGCCATTATGAATTTTGCAATTTTTACATAGGAATAGTGATCAGCGACCCCGAAAACACCTTAGAATGATATTTTTATATTGGAAACTAGAAAAAAGAATTTGTTAATAACACAAACTATAAATTGTAGCGCAACTCCCGGTCGCTCCCGGCCGTTAAAAAAAGGTAGGGGAGTTGCTCTTCAAATTTCCACACCCAGGGAAATTGAAAAATAAAGAGCGGCATCGAAAGAAAGGAAATCGGGAATTGGGTACCAGTCCGAAAGTTCGGACGCGGAATTTCCCTGAGGGTGTCCGGTCCAGCTCAAAAGGATCTATGATACCCTCTGAGAGGAAATCTATTGTCTGAGTTCGGTAAAGAACTAGATGAACTCACAAGGGCTCTATCAGGGTGTTGGGTCCCCGATTTTCTTCAAACTTTTTAGTAGTCCACTAGGACAATATAATGTGCAAATATTAAGGCGAACTACTCAAGCATTTTCGAGAAAATCGTAAGCAAAGATTGCGATTTTCGATACGTCGCGTATATTCCCTTGCGTTACGATCGTTAACAAGCAGCGGCGGCGGCCGAGTGGTTAGCGTACTAGCTTCGTAACCGCTAGAACGCTGAACCGAGTCACCTTTCGTGCCTTCTTTTTCTTTTTTTCCACACATTATATCATGTATATTATACTTTAAAGAAAATATACCGCGAAAATATATTTATTTGTATCATTTTTTATTACCACAAACATATTTAAAATTGTGGACGAATAAAGGACGAAACGCATTTATTTTCATTCAATATTCTTATTTATTACATAAATAATAACAAAAAATAAAAAAACAACGAAAATTATACAATTAATCGTCAAATGCATCGTGGGGATTGCAAACCGTAGGATGATATTTATCACAATAGAAAACTTTTATTGATTTTAAAAAATTTAGGTAGCGTGATGACGAAATCGAAAGTTTTCAGATGAGAGACGAAAAGAAATTCGCGGATTTTCGCAATTACAACTAAAATCCAGAAGACGCGAAATACAAAAGAAGAGAATTTTCGATAATTACAGTAATGATAGGCAGAGTCGACAGCGGGAAAGGAACCAAAAAGAAATAAGGAAAAGATTTTGGTAGTTCAACCAGGAACAAGGTTGTAGGAAGGAGGATGCCAATTCCTCGAATCGTCTGTACGGAAGCTGGCCCTGGACTCACCGAAACGACTCACAACAGCTGAGGATAATATTCCACAAATTTTTTCAAATTGACCACTTCTCGAATGGAATAATCCAAGTAAAATTTTTCCCAAGGAACGAAAAAAAAAGTCTTCTTGACATGGCAGCTTTGAAATCTCTGAGGAGAGTCGATTAGCTGCTCCTCAATAGCGCCATCCTGGATATCCCGGAATTGCGGAATCACAATACTCAGGCGATAATTAGGGCATCGACCAACTTGTCGTTATCGAACCGTTCCTGCTGGTTTGGTAGATGGCCGTAAGTGATAGGTTTACGACATTCTTCTCGTTGTCTTCCTCCTATGATAATGTAGTCGAGGGTATAGCCGATCCTTTAATTCGGGAGTATTCCTTTCTTCCTTCTCTCTCGCTCTGGAGTACTGGCAGGCGAGACTTTTCGTCTTCCTTTCGGTTCTTGGTGCTCGATCTTCGTGATCCGAAATGGGCAAGAGGGTACAAGGAAGGAAGTAAACGGAAATAGGTAATAAGGATCAGGATATGAAAATATTAAGTTAGCAATAGTAACATTATACAATAAGCAATAACATAATCAATTATACAAAATAATATTCCACTCGAGTAACAAAAATAGGCTGCTTTTAAATAGATACTTCCGGGCATTCTCGGAGAAATTCCTGAGCTTTTTGCTTCGTCTTTAATAATGAGCGCGAAAGAAATTTAGAAAATGATTGATTGATTGATTGATTGATTGATTGATTATATTTATTTTGCCGTAGCAAGCTTTAGGCAAATTAAAAAGAAGTATAAAGAGAACGTAGTAATTTAAAAGCAAATAATACAGTAGAGTTAATTTACAAAGAAATAGTCACAAGAAGTTCACAATGAAAGAAGTGTATAAAGCCAAGAATATTATATGACATGAAGTGAAAGTAATGGAAGAAATGATAAGCAAAACACAGTTGAAGATATGCAGTTTCATTGACACAAGTAGAGTTAGAAATAAAAGTGCAAGTGCATCTACGCGCCAGGTAGTTAGAGGGAAGGATTGGATGATTTTTAATGAGAGGGGTTTGCTTCATTATACTCTCGAAGCTCTTCATTTAATAAGAAAGTGAATAGGTTTCCTGTGAATAAGGCGATTGTGTCAGCAATCCTGATGTTTTCAGGTAGTGATTACCAGGAGATAAGAACACTGACAGAGAATGATTTGCGCCCCCAGTTTCAATCAGTTCGGAAGTGGGGGAGAGCGAAGGATAAATTTTGAGTCGCAAGTCTGTCGGAGGGTCGAATAGAGTTCGGGTCCACAGTAAATCGGTCACGTAAGTACGTCGGTAGGCCAGTATTAAGGATGGAGTAGAAAAGTGTCGTCAAAAAGTACCTTCGCCTCCCTTCAAGGGAAAGACATTCCAATCGAATTAGTCGGTATGGCGTAATATGCTCGTCTCTACGCAGGTCAAAAATGAATCTGACACAGGCGTTCAAAAGCCTCGGCAGTTAAGTGCCACAAGGCCAGAGAGGTCCGAATAAACGAAACAACAGTAGTCGAAATATGGAAGAATTAAGGAGGTAATACGTTTGATTCGCACCTCTCTGGACGGGGCAGATCTACAACTTTTTAGTCTGTACAGTACAGCAAAGACATTTTTGTTTTTCTCCCTCAATCTGCCAACGATAGATGCATTTAGCCACCGAGGGCGACTACGGCGTGATGAATTAACCCTAAAGGGAGCATACTTATCAAGGGCGAGATTGAGGGAGGACGATAGGAATGTCATTCTATTTTCCAGGGAAACCAAGTCAGGGGGTGATACCTCCACAAGAGAGGTAATAGTTTGACAGAACTGGTCCAACTGGAAGTTAGTGTAAGAACGCACAGGTTTCGCCGTCAATGATCATGACATCCAACCAGGTATCGGAAGATGGTGTGTGGTGCGTTGGACCCGAAGGAACCAGGTAGAGAGCGTGCGCTGTTACTAGATCGTGTAAAGCTGCAACTTCAAAAGAGGACTTGTTGAGATCGCAGTTTAGGTCCCTCATGATGATCACGGATTTATAGGCGTAGAAGAAGCGATTGAAATCTGCTAAGAATTTCGCGAAAAAGGCAGCCTTCGGCCTACGGTAGATTACTGCAACTAGAATAGGTGCACCGGTTATAAAGCGCACTTCTATGATTAGATACTCGGGATCATCAATGGAGAGACCTGGAGAAAGAGCTAGAACCTGGACCATCAAGGACTCGTATACATAGCATGCAACGCCTCATCCCATGCGGCCCACACGATCATTCCGGAGAAGGGTATAACCTTCCAGCGCAACCATACTGTCCGTCACTTTGTCCTGCAACCAGATCTCAGTGCAATAAGGTGAGCAGGGTGGTCAGCAAAGTGGGCAGTGTCGAAATCTAAGTGACCCGGTAGAAAGTTGGCATTGAAATGAGACACAAGCAGTGCTGTGGATGAAGCTTGAAGAGCCGTAGATGTAAAGGGCGACTGGGTAGGTTCTAATTGTCAACACAGCTCATCGAGGTCATTCAAGGCACTAATGATCCTGACCTGTCCTCCATCTCCCCTCCTGGCCCGGATGATGCCATCGCGCACCCAAACATATTTATAGCCCAGCGCCTTAGCTCTTAGGCGAACTTGCCGTAGCAGATTATAGGTAGCAACGGGGAGCATCTCATTGACATTTACCGAAGCAGCAGAGGGGGTGGGGAGGCCTGGAAACAGCATGGAGACTTCAATGCGCCCGTGCTTCCTCTTCAGGTCAATAATTCAATTTCTCGTAAGGGTAGTTTTTAGTTGAACAACCAGTGAGGCGCGCTGGCACCGCTGCTGAGCTCGGTCTGACAATCGGGGGGAAGAAGGAGAAGAAGGTGGGCTGGGGCCTACCAATGGAGAGGCAGATAACCATCCAGTGACAGCACGAGCCATCCTCCTTACCCCGATCACGCCGGGTAACCAGCACACACCACCTAGCGAATTAAATATGGTTTTCACAATCTCGTCATCAGATAGGTGGGTTCCCAGGGAAACACCAGAGACAATGACATCCCTAGCCGCCCTAGAGTCCGAGCGCGGAGGGGCCCCGAGTCGCTGCTCTAGTGCACTAAGTCGGCTAGAAACCCCACCGGCTGCGGACTCCAGAGCGGGGAGGCGAGCATCAGGCTCAATCACCCTCCTCGGTAGGTAACCCAGTGCATCAATTTTAGAAGAAATATCATTGATAACAGCTGCAGTTTTCCTTTCCAGGCTTGTAATTAAAAGCGTGAGGTGATCAAGTTTCTCCGATAGGGACACCTGATCTGGCAAGTCAAAAGCATTGGTGAAAGGAACACCGAAAGTAGGGCAGAGGGAGAGACGCTTGGCCGAGGCGTTACATAGGAAGAAGCAGATATGTCACAGATCGAGGAAGTAATAGTGGTCATTGTCATTGTCGTCGTCGTTGTCAAAATTGAGACGACAGAGTAGGAAAGAACAGGAGTGGGAGAAGAGGTACGGTGAGGAATAGAAGCGGAAGGCGCGTTTGCACTTACTGTAATGGTAGCTATTTGGGCGACAGTAGAACAATGCGGATTTTCCCGTATCGTAGTGTCGACAGAATCATGAGTGGGACCAGACCTCTGTTCCAAGTAGGCTCTCACCAGAGCCTGGAGAGATGCCTTACAGTAATCACGAGCCGTACACGTGATATATAATATAATCGACGGCACAGCTCGTGTGAAAAGTGGGTAGGCAGTTCGAGCAAGTTACTTTAACGGTAGCCGCTCGACGATCGCATTTCCTGCATTTCGATGAGTCCATGGCAGGCGGCTCAATGACAGCAAGTTTTCAAGAGAAAGGCAGGAAGACACAGCAAGATGATAATGGAGCCAAGACCACTCTGATGTGAGTTTAGGCGGTGCAGGAATTAAGAAGTGCAGTTGCGAATTATGTATAGCGTAAAGAAACAGCTAAGCAAAGCCCGAAGCAGAGAAAAAGGCCTTAAGACAGAACGCAGCAGTAAGGGTTCTCAGAATTTACAGAGCAAGAGACATGCATGACAGTTGGTACTTACTGCGACAGAGAGACAGAAAATAACGGTAAATAGTAAATAAAAAAATTAAAGTCACGGAGGAAAATTTTCGATGTTACAAAATCGAAAAAAAAATTGATTCTTTCTGGAGCCATTTTGAAACCGCCATGTTGAAAACAAAACTTTTTGAAGCTCGATTTTATTTCTTAAGTTTTGGGATCACTTTTCTGATAGGCTTTGTAGTAATAAAAAATTGCTTTTCCGTCGAAAAATATGGATAAAAAGAAAAAAATTAAAAATCAGTATTTTTTTCAAATTCCTTTGAAAAATAGAGGTTAAATGTAATTTTTTTCAAAATTTCTTGGCCGTAATCGATAGAGTGACCTCGAAAATATAAGATATGACCATTTGAATAGATAATTATTACTTTTGAAAATGTAGTGAACAATCAAAGTCAACATCAGAAATCAGTTCATTTGGACCGAAAAGAGTTAATGCATGACGAAAGTTCAGCTTGTTAGAGCCACACTCCAGGAAATATCTTTACCCAGGGATTAGTATGCCTTGGGAATTCTATCAATAGAAGAACAACTAATCTACTATAAATCAGTAGTTAATTTCTAGAAATTCCGCAACTGTAGTGAAAAAAGTTGTCAAATAAAGGGAAAGCAAGGAAAGTTCCCACGTGTTTTATAATTCATTCGACGACGTGATAAACAGTTTCTCAACAGACAGCACCAGTTGATTCAATACATAACTGTCCGGATCACACAATAGCAGCATATGTAAAGTGCCCTTTCTAAAAATTGAGTGTCTTGTTAACAGTTTGTACCATACATCCAGTGCCAAGGAATGGGCAAGAGGGCATAGTAAAAAAATGCACAATAACAGCTGAATATATGAACTTGAATAGACATAAATCAATCGGACAACTGATTAAAATATTTGAAATAGAATTTAATCATTTTCAACATCTGCATTAATAAACAAGTTTGAAAGGTTGAAACCGAAAGTTGAAACATTTTTGTGTTTGAATGTTCGCAACATTATAATAACTACAGTATCCGCCAGAGAATAGACGACTTATTTTTGTAATAACATATTTAACTTGTATCACAAGTATAAATATTACATCATGTATGAACAAATAACAATTAAACATATGAGCAGGAGCAGAACACAATAGAAACAAAAGGAAGTTATAGTAATGAAAGAAGGGTCGTAAGGTAGCGGTAGTAGGAAAAGAAAGAACAGAAGGAGATGTAGGAAGAATAGATAAAGGTTTTGTACATTTTGTTACATACATAACAAGAATTCACACTGTGAAGTATTAAAAATAAAATTATGAGTGTACATGTTATGTATACATTGAAAGTGTAGGTGTAAGATACATTCTACTTTGTGTAGTTATAACTACTACTCTGTCTAGTTATAACTACTACTCTGTTTTAATTTTATTTTACGTCGGAGATTATCCGTGTAATAAATAAAGGGATTTTTACCTTCAAAGTGACTTCATTTCCACACCAACAATAAATAAATATTTCAAACGACGCTGTTATTGTAACTGGTGCAAGTTTCAAAAACTCAACACGTTCAACTTCAAGCTGTGTCATAGCATACACAAGTAAACAGAGTACGAATGAACTGGAGGATATTTGGGAAAATATTACTGTCGAAAGTAAGTCATCAACCATTGAAGCCTTCCTAAAAACGTCGAATTTCATGTTAATTTAGAAGCAAAAGTATTCTATGTTTACTTAAGTAGAATATTTAAGTAATTTCTAACTCGTATAAGCCTTGGTGATGCTGTATACATTTCTGGAGATTTAATTTCATCTCACTATAGAAATTATCGACGTTTCTTGTTTTACATGCATCTTGAGATGCTAAAAGACTAAATCGTTCTTTTACGATATCAACTTCGGTGCCCATTTGATATATTATGGTAGTAACAATGCAATCTGTACTGGCCATTATAAAACCTTTTTCCTGCGTTGCTATTGCTTGAAAAATATACGTTAAGCAGTATACCGGAGTACTGTCGTAGTAATTATATGGTATCCATGCTCTGTTGTTTGGCAACATTCTTTCTGACGACTGAAATAGGGGAACTGCACATACTCCAAAAACACAGATACAAGCCATAGTTGTATACAATATTGACCCACGCCTAAAAGTATAATTATTGAAAATTATTTTTTCTAATACATATATTGAAGTTTTATGAAATCAACAAATTTCAGGTGAGTTCATCATATGTGGTAATTATTTTAAGGTTTTTTTGATATGTTGCGAAGCCCGTTCGGCGACTCAAGCCTGGCAACACGAACCCGGATAGGCCCGTGGTCTTGCGCGCCAACGAATCGGGAGTTGGGACGAACCCAAATTGATTTCTCTCCAATTTCAACTGGAATTGAAGAGGAACCAATTGCCGCAGAACTTCGCCTCCCACTTCTAAATCTATCTCCGAACGGTGCCCAAAACGGAGGCAGGGTGATTACCGTTAATTCGGCGACACTATTAATATCCCTAAAATTTTGCCTTTGTTAGCTCAGTTGGAGAGATACGTTCGTAGGTTCTCTGGGCAGTCCCAAATAAATAGTGACACTAGTTCGTAAGACACAAAAGAAATACAAGGCTATATTTTAATACTAACAAAACATGTACAAATGTTAGAATAGGTACAACGCGAATTCTGTCTCAACGCCTCAACGCTTGATATATCGATCTCAACCCATAACACCATCACACATACCCTGAGTCATATTTACGCAAAACTCCGCAAACAAAATATCGTCCAGATTCCTTACTCTAGCGCGCGGTTCTTAAGGGATAATCCCTTACGCTATTCTATTCAACTGGTATTTAAATTTCTACAAATCGATCACGGTGACGTAACGCTTTCTGTTATAGTCTATTATAGGATTGCGTCTACTTATTAGGGCTGTAAAACGAATCCGAATCCGAATACTCTTCGAATATTCGAATACCGATATTATTCGGTTTTTGGATTCGAAGGATTCGAATACCCAAGAGATTCGAATATTTGAAGGATTTGAATACCGGATATATGTTATCTTATTGTTAGTATTCGAAGATTCGAATAATTGAAGGATTCCAAGATTCGAAGGATTAGAATTCCGCTTATGTTATCTCGGTATTTGAAGTTTCGAATACTGGAACAGCGAAACATGCGTCACATCAAGAGGGCTAGAGATTTATAACCATTTATCGCATGTAAGTCGAAAATAATTTTTATTTTTTTGCAGAAAAATCATACATTTTTGAGACTGCAAACTTAAGTTTTATATTGTGAATGTAAGTTGCTAGAAATATAATCATAATTCAAAATGTAAAACAAACAAAAAACAGTATGGACATGTTCTTTTCGGTATTAAAAATAAGAAGTATATTTTCATGAACATTTCAGACAAGTATTGGAATCAGTCAATAAATCTGTTCTGATACAAAAAGACTAGAATGTTGACATTGTCAGATGTGAGGCAATTTCTTTTTGCACTTATTATATTTCCTGCCGTTGAAAATGCTCGCTCTGAGGCAGCTGAAGTGTTTGGTAGACAGATATACTGTCTAGCTAATTTTGCTAGAAGGGGGTAGTTTTCCTCGTGCACTTGCCACCATTTATAAGGGTCTGAATTTCGGTTAGGAACTGGCTCGGCAGAATACCTCGTGAGCTGGGCTGAAGCGTCATTGATGTCTGTATCGTCACCAAACATGAAGTCCATAGCCGTCAGCCGAGTTTTATCAGCATCGTTCTGGAGAGATGAAGCAGATGAGGAATCAAGGAGAGCAAGCTTTATTTTAACCTCGCATACGATTGCAGAGCGAGCGGCATCGCATTCATGCTTTAACTCCTTGTACCTGGGGTCCAAATATGTTGTAAGTTGTCGTGCAGTAACAGATGAAATATTTTCCTTCCATGTTAAATTGAAGCGGCATATGATTTGCTCGCGAATTGTTCTTTTGCACACAGAAATAGCAGGATGATCAGTTGCGTCCTGCTTCAAATGCCGGCTGACTAGGCTATTCAATATGGGCAAAACATCGGAAACTGGAGAGTTTTCTGCACATAACAGTTCAGAAGCTACCTGTAGAGGCTTCAGGGTTTTAACTAGTGCAGATAATATGCCCCATTTACAGGGTGGCCATAAAGTAAGTATCACTTTCAAAATTCGATATCTCAGACACCGTAAGAGAAAACCCTATAATCATACATATCATTTTATTCAGGGTAAAATGGGATTTCTTCCTAAATTTTTTCAGATTTTTTGGTGCATTTTGAAAAATCACTTAAATATGACCTTTTTCCTGATTCTACTCGATTTATCACAAGTATGAATGTTTTTGGCCAAGGTGACATTCAAATTAGATTATGATAACATAATCTGAAGAAAACGCAATGCCTCACGATGTACTTGATACAATAATTGTCAATTTCAATTGATTTTTTATCAGAAAAACATTAAATTATGCGCTAACGTTATGAATAAATGTTTAGGTTAACGATGAAGAAGGGCTTCACTTGGTTCGATTCATCAACTCAAATCTAACTAATGCGGAAAATGAAGGGAGGCGCACTGAACAAATGTTGCACAATTAGGACTAAATTAAAAGCAAATTTCAGCAAAAAAAAGTAATAAAAAATGAGAAGCAAAAATTTAAAAAAACAATAGAAAGAAAAAACAATAACGAAAAAAAAACCTTCATCGACGGGCTTCCACCTTGTCGTCGTGATAGAGCTTAAGTTTTGCACTCAAAAAATCTACACTACAACTTCCAAATTAGTCAGATTTGAGTTGATGAATCGAACCAAGCAAAACCGTTCTTCATCGCTAACCTTTAAATTTATTCATAACGTTAGCGCATAATTTAATGTTTTTGTGATCAAAAATCAATTGAAATTGGCAATTATTGTATCAAGATCATCATAAGGGGTTGCATTTTCTTCAGATTATGTTATCATAATCTAATTTAAATGTCGTCTTGACCAAAAATGTTCATACTTGCGATAAATCGAGTAGAACCAGGAAAAAGGTCATATTTAAGTGATTTTTCAAAATGCACCAAAAAATCTGAAAAAATTTAGGAAGAAATCCCATTTTACCCTGAATAAAATGATATGTATGATTATAGGGTTTTCTCTTACGGTGTCTGAGATATCGAATTTTGAAAGTGATACTTACTTTATGGCCACCCTGTACTCTCTGACATTTCTAATCTTGTGGCAGCTACTGCCAAAGTAATATTCTTATCAGCAAGAACACTGACCACAGTAACTCTGTTATTCACCAGGCGTTCGACCATGAAAAAAGTGGAGTTCCAGGGAGTTTGTACGCTTTGCACCAACTTAAGACGTGTGAGACCGAGTTGTTCTTGCTGTTTTTCCAGCGCTGTCGTGACTTTACTTGAATGCCGGAAATGTGACACGATTGAACTCGCCTTGTTACGCACCCCATTTATTTCACAGTAACCCAGACCTTCGCCAACGTAAAGCTGCAGGGTGTGCACACTGCATGTAAGGTAATCCTTTTCAAGTAAGGTATTTAATTAGCGCACTGCGCCCGTAATGTTGAGAGCATTGTCAGTGATTATGCCACACACCTTTTCCTCAATGCCCCACTCGCAACAGGTTTGCATGAGCCGAGCCGCTAAATTTTCTGCCGTATGGCTTTCATCCATTTCTTCCGTGGTGAGGGTTATGGTTGTGGGTTTCCATGACTTTTTATCCAATACGCGGGCTTGAACAGTGAGATGCCCATCTTGTGCCCTAGATGTCCAATTATCAGCGCAGATTGCTAAGTATGACGCAGATGTCAGCATATCTTTAATTTTTGTTGCCTTAAAATCATACAGGAGTTGAAATCTGTTCGTTACTGTCTGTGCTGATGGTGGTTTGTAGCCTGGCTCAACTACTCCCATAAAGTTTGCAAACCCTGTACTTGCAGCGAAGGATACAGGCAACATATTCGTTGGTATCATCTTGATCAATGCCTGGTGAATCTCTTATACCTTATCACTGCTACATGGCCTTGATAGCGCAGCGTTTTCTTTCGCACAACGACGTTGTGGAGGGCGCGAAAGAGATCTCGGTGTTTTGATTACCGAAGAGGTTGAGGAAGAACTTTGCAGCATTTCCGATTGCGTAGACGTCGATGTGGACGGAGCAGAAAGGGCGGAACACATTTCCGAAGCCTCAACTTGAGGCTCATTACAATCTGTGTCTGATATATCATCTCTCCTGCAAAAACAGCAGAAAATGCAAGCATTAAAACAGCAAAGTTAAACTGTAAACCGCCAAAGGCCCATCTCGAGTATACTTGGCAATTGTTAATGTATGCTAGGTCGAGCGCGCTCGGACCCAGTTCTCGGAGACATATTATGCTGCCGAGAATGCGCGTTCCTTGTCGAACCTGTGTGCGTATACCGAACGGGACTGTCCAATCTCGTCTGCTTCCGACCCGGCCCAGAGAACTACAAAGTTACAAACGCGTTTACTTATGCTAACATTTTGCAAAGTAAATGCGACTGTCAAGTTACTGTAGTGCAAGTCACAAATAGCGCATGTCAAACGCCAAGGAACATGTTTATTTACTTACCCTCCCTTTTCTCCTGTGTCAGATGCAAACGTCTTGTGCTTTGCATTAACATGCTTAATTAACGCAGATGTTGAACCATGAGTTTTAAGAACAGCGTCGCAGATTAAACACGTCGCCTCAAGACCATTATCTGACTTCTTACAGTATTTCCAAACCCAGCTAGGCATGGTGGAATGCGCACTAGAATTAACGAACTGCAGGTGATGAAGAGTGTCAGTGTAAATAAGAAAACTGCGCCCGTGCCGATCCGGTGTTATATCCGATGTTGTGACTCCAAGCTGCCGTTGTCCGCGCACTTCTACGTGTACCCCCCCTCGTCGAGACATTGTTCTCTAACTATCGCATTGTGTCAATAAGAATTTGTTTTGTTTCTTTATTCTTCTTAGTTGCATTGTTCAACCGATATATAAAGTTTTTACTTCTTAGACGTTTCGATCTTATGTTGTAGATCTTCTTCAGTAATATTGTGTGTGTGATACAATATAAATCGACGGATAATATAATAATCGAAATTAATGAAATAACGTAGTAAGTATTAAATAAAATCTTCATTTTCATTTTATATGATGAAAACGGATTTGTTATTTAATTTAATGGTTCGAATCCTCTGTTATTTATTATTCCGTATTTATATTAACAGTGATTTAATCTTTTAATATAATTAAGATTCCATTGGATTCAGAACGTAAGTTTAATTATGATTTGTTCTCACAATCATTAAAATATCAAGACATTTTACTGAGAACAAATCATAATTAATATAATAAGATTATTTTAATATAATTAAGATTCCATTAATCCAATGAAATCTTAATTATATTAAAATATTAAATCACCGTTAATATAAATACGGAATAATAAATAACAGAGGATTCGAATTATTAAATTAAATAACAAATCCGTTTTCATCATAAAAAATGAAAATGAAGATTTTATTTAATACTTACTACGTTATTTCATTAATTTCAATTATTATATTATCCGTCGATTTATATTTTATCACATACACAATATTACTGAAGAAGATTTGCAACATAAGATCGAAAGGTCTAAGAAGTACAAAATTTATATATCGGTTGAACAACGCAACTAAGAAGAATAAAGAAGCATTCATCATCAACCAACTAAGAAAAACCAAGAATTAATTTGTTTTGTTTTTAAAATTCGAATTGTCTAATTTATTCCCTTACCATTTTTTTTTTATTCGAGGGGAGGTGAGGGAGTGAAAATATGGTCTGCTCTGCGCAAATATAATATATTCGAGTACTCCAATATTCGAAGTATTCGAATAATCGTAGAATTCACCTATTCCAAGTATTCGAATATTGGAAGTATTTGAAGTATTCGAATCTTTGAAATATTCGAATACTTCGAAGTATCCGAATCCGAAATCTCGTATTCGAATCTACCTCGAATATTCGAATAGCGTAAGTATTCGAATACTTAGAGCACTACTACTTATCGCTCGATCCTTATTCTACGTGGCGATTCCTTCTCTCTCCCGCTGCTGTGGTCGACTTCGCTGGATACCCCGAGTCAGCTGACTCGCTCTATGGTCGTGTCGCTTGGGCTCGTTCCCGGATGACGTCACGCCACCGTCCAACCCTGGTGCTTTCCTTGCGGTTTTGAGATGAGGTAAATGCACCTCGTGCATTCCAGGGATCGCTACAGTTGCCCCTCCTCAGTCTTTTCCAGTAATTCGGGGTGGATGCTCCAAACACTAGAGAAGAATATTCCTCCAGGAATATTTGGGGTCCAGAACTGAAGGCTGACAGCCACTTTCCGCCTCTAATCGACTTGGAAAGTACCGCGTGAAACCTACAACGCTGGTGTCGGTGATTTTCAATTCCAACATGGGTTCCAACAGGAACCCACCCGCACCGACTTATCTCGAGTTCGGGTCTCGTGGTATTCAAATTCTGAAGGATGTTGATCGTCTCTTCTGACCCCGAGATCTGCTCTGTCGCACTCAACTCGCGAACTCACTCCACACTATTTCGTCCTGTTCCCTCGATTCGACTCTAGCGGATCAAGTCCAACGCACTCCTCGCTGGAGTTGCACAAATTCCCGAACTCAAAATACAAGGTTCTTATCTTGAAGTTTTCCAACAGGAAAACTCCTACAACGATGCCAGTGTCACGTCGCGCGACGTACCTCATTGTAGGATTACTTTGCGCGTCATTATAAAACTAAGAACGAGTCTTATGCTAAAAAAACCATTCATTTATGTATTTAATGAAACCGATTTTGTGCTTCCAAAATACCTATATACATAAAATCTAAACTGACAATTGGACATTTTCAGCACTCTAGATATTTCACAATTTAAACCTCATTAATTAGAAGAGGAAATGAGAACCAAAAAGACCACTTGCGGTGGCAACCGATGACTAATCCAATCATGAATATATCACCTTAAGGGCGGGGTACTGTTTGTAAACTTTTTTTTTCATTTTTTTTTAAATTTCATTTTATGAATGTACAACATCTGAAGAATGTTGTACTAAATTTTTAGAGCATTTGGAGCAAAACTAAGGAAGATATAGCGATTTAATCAACGGCTGCTCCGAGTCACTACGCTCCGATTTTGTATACTTGCGCGACAGCTGCACGGCTGTTTTTTGACTGTTTTTCGTAAGAATTTTAACATTTTATACGTTTGTGAGTGAAAATACCGAAAAAAGTTAGCAGAGAAGAAAGAAAAAGGAGTAGTTCAGGGCATCGATGGTTCTGAATAAGTATACAGCGAGAAAAAGAGAATTATTTTGATTTTTCACTGTTTAAAACTTTAAATCGATTTTCCCACACTTCATAATTTCAAAGTCGGTGGAGGCTGTCATTTCAAATCCACTGTACCGATCCTCTCCAAATTTTGTACATTACTTCTCTGTATAATTCATGCGGTAACGCTGTCGAGTTTTTTTAAAAATTTGTTGTTATTTTTTATTTTACAATAATAATTATACCGATTTTTTGAAGCGAAGATCGCGTTTTTCGCTTTCTAGTGTCACCAAAACTTGAAAAATAAAAAGAAAAGAAAAAACTCGACAGCGTTACCTGGCGAAACTCATAAAATAACAAAAACAATTTGATTTTTCTATTTCAGATGATCGAGTTCCGAGATACGACCTCCACCGCAAAACACCTTTTTTGACAGGGCACATCCTCTCAACAGAATAAAGAGGAATAATTAACTAGAAAAATGTCCAAATGTCAGATCATCAACCAATTTTATGACCACTTTCTTAGAAATAGTAAAAGAGAACAATTGTAACGAGTGGAAGACGAGCAGCAGCAATGACTTTTAGGAAATCGAACGACAAAAATAATTACTCCGCGTCCTAGGTATGGGGTTTTCAATAATATATAAACCCCTTAAATCTACGGGAGAATCAGTTCCTCCGAAATCCTTGTGCGTTTAAGTTCTACTTGAAACTCTGTCCATCGTTGTCTGAACTTGTGAAATTTTATGAATAAACTGATTAATACAAGTTCTACGGTAGTGATTTTATTCAAAGTTATTAAGTTCAGTTCCTAAATCCTGCATCGCATTCAATGCCTGCTGCCCTGACGGAGGACTCAGCCGCAACCCAGCTATAAGTCAACGCTAATCGTCTTTATTTAAAATTTATCAAGGTATTTGAAATTTATTATATCTCTTTCGTTTTAAAATACCTAAGCGGTTTTCTTTGTTGTATCATGAGGATAGGGCAAGTACCATCTCAAAAGGGCATTTTCTTTCCAATCTCAAATTTCCCCATATAACTAATTCGGCCCAGCCCGGAGTTTTGTCCCTTACAATCAGAGAATAATGACCGTATATCAAATTTTAAAAAAGGAAATTGTAGCCTTAAGTCTCTAGTTTTTGAATCAGAGCAATAAATTCTTTTAGTATGAGCGGTTCACGAGTGATTTTAAAAAAACCGACGGAAAAAAAATTTTCCAAATTTTGTGTCATCTTCAAAACGGTCTATGGTCTTCAAACATTTTTTTTTTACGCTACCACCAAGCTTTTTTAGAGAATTTAATTCTCTTTAATTTGACACCTTGTTGAGCTTCATATGATAATTTGCCGCGGAACTATCGTTGATCAAAGCAAAAAAGTCATTTTTGACTTCGATGATCGATAACTCCGAAAATAATGATCGTGCAAAGAATCGACAAAAAGTTTTGAAAATTGCAAAACATCCTTTCTAAGATGTCATTGTTTTTTTTTTGGTGAAAAAATTGTTTTCAATGTGCTCTGAAAAAATGTGAAAAATGTTATCTGAAAAAAGGTGAAAAATTAAAAATTTAAGGATATTTGGATATTTTAGTATAACTTTGGATATAATGGATAAACGAAGGATATTGTCGGTAATTTTTTAACCTCAAAGTACCAAAAGAAAACCCTCAGAGTTTTAAAGCGCTACGACTTTTTTCCTCCATTTTTGATGTAATTCAACCCATTAACGCCTGAAAGGCCACTCTGTAGACCACTACTTTTGAGCTTACTGTACGGATATAATTCCATTAAAAGAAAAAAAGCAAAACATGGAATTTACAGTTTTTTAAATGCTCTTTCAGATGGTGTCATTGAAAATTTGAAAAACAATTTGTTGAGTACTAAAGTGCAGTTGAAAGGAAAAAAATGTTGAAAAAATAAACAAATTTTTTTTTATTCAATTTTTCGACATTTTGTCCTTATGGAATTATCTTGAAACCACTGTAGATGGGAGACGCGATGTCTGAACTTTAAAAATATGTATTGACAAATGTTTTTCCCTCACCTGGGTCATCCAAAATGGCGTCTAAAGTGAACAATTTTACTCAATATCTGTCGGACGCTTTTACTAATAAACTATTTATTTTTCGAAAAAAATGTTAGGAATAAGAAGTTCTTAGAATTTGTCAAGAAATACGCCAGAACGTTTTCAGATTCTTTTGACGCATTTAAAATTTTTTAACACAAAATTTTTATAAATTGTGACGGACTTTCCGTCGCCAACTCCTCGCTCGTCCCTTCTTCCGGCCTGATCGGTTCTCCGTTCCTGGAATCCCTAAAGGGGAGTCCAGGAGTGCAGAATCAAAAGATGGGCGCCAGCCGAGGGGGGTAGCCCTCGGCAATGGGGGACGGATCAGCCCTCAGGCAAAGACGAGGGGGCACGGCTAGATGCCGGGAGCAAAAGTCCCAGAAGGGGGTTCTGCCTCCGCGCCCAGGGGAAAACAAAAAGGGAAAGAAAGAGGGCAAAAACAGAGGCTCACGCGGGAATCTGTTTTAATTTAATTTATTAAATTAAAAGGAACAAACAAAAAAAAACTCTTCCGCAAAATAAGACGTCGCCTCGGTAGGCGCAAAAAAAGAAGGAAAAAAAAAAGAAAAGAGAAGATACGCCGCGGAAGGCGGCGGTCCAAGGCCGAAAGGTCCTAGGGCGTACACGAAAGACAACAAAAAAAACCTACGGTAGGAAAGCACGGGAATTCGCAGGCGGTAGAGGAAAAGCCACTTCCGTTCGAGGAAACTAGAAAAATCAAAGGGGGGTGGGAAAAAAAAAGGTAGAGGAACATACAGAAGACGTCCGTGACGCTCGGACACGAAGGTGGCGGACCAACCTGGTCGGGGCAAAATCCTCTCCCAACGAATGGATCTGGAATCTGCACCTCTCCAATTCAGCAGCAAAACGAAAGGGGGTCCTCCTCGGGTCCCGATGGCACAGCCGAAAAGTGCTCCAAATGCCCGTCAAAACGAAGGGAAAGCAAGGCACCCAAAACTCTCAACAATTCACAAATATGTCGTCTGTACGAAAGTCCAGGGATCTCTGTCCGTCTTGCCGGCTGCGGTCCTCGATTCCCCCCACCCAGGGCCCTTCGGTAATTCCCGTTGTGGATGGTGCTTCTGGACTTCTGGTTGTCGGAATTGCGTCCTCTGATTCGCTGGGGATGGCGACTTGTCCAGTTCCGGTAGTTTTAAGGTCCTCTTCTTCCGGAGCGTCACGGTGATAGGTAGGCGGTAGGAATGCACGAGGTAAGGGAAATGGGGATTGGGCATTGTGTTTCCTCCGTCCTACTCTATAACATTCTAAAAATATTATTAATATTTTTGTCCTAGCCCTTTCGGGGAGATCTCTGGACACTATCGCGTTCATAGTATCGCGTATTCATAAAGCGGCCAAATGGCCGCGTTAAAAAATTTAAAAAAATTCACAGGAAATTCTAAAAAAATGTTAGTGTGTTCCTTTGATAATGCTAAGCTTTTTTTATAGGTGTCAATTTTTTCTGAAAGTTGATAGTTTTTGAGTAAACAAATATAATTTGACAGAAAAATTTACACGTATAGAAATGCAGCAGATTTTTTTACTCAAGAACCACCAACTTCAAAAAAATCTGAAAACATTCTGGGATATTTCTTGACAAATTCTAAGAACTTCTCATTCTTAACATTTTTTTCGAAAAATTAATAGTTTATTAGTAAAAGCGTCCGACCGATATTGATTAAAATTTTTCACTTTGGACGCCATTTTGGATCACCCAGATGAGGGAAAAACAATTGTCAATACATATTTTTAAAGTTCAGACACCGCGTCCCCCATCTACAGTGGTTTCAAGATAATTCCATAACGGCAAGTTGCCGAAAAAATTAATTTAAAAAAGAATTTTTATTTCTTCATCGTTTTTTACCTTTCGACTCCACTTTAGAGTACTTAAAAAATTTTTTTTTCAAATTTTCAATCATACCATCTGAAAGAGCATTAAAAAACTATAAATCCTATGTTTTTCTTTTTTTTTAAATCGAATTGTATCCGTACAGTAAGCTCAAAAATAATGGTCTGCAGAGTGGCCTTTCAGGCGTAAATGGGTTAAATATGTATGTTGTAAAGCATTAATATTCAAGAGGCACGTTTTTTCTTCTCGGCCAAGAAATAGTTTTGGAAGCTTCAATCATCTATCAAAGTTGAGGGTTGATAATGCAGTTTCGTATAGAAAGGGTTGTCTGATTTCAATGAAACAAAAACTAAAATACTACTTATCGAAAGCAATGGAAAATACATTTAACAAAGAAAAGTCTTCTTAAGGGGTGAACTACCACTCGAGTTTTTCTATTCCTTACTCTAGAGAGCAAATTTATTAATAGATTTCGATAAAATACGTAGAACTTGAAAGTAGAAGTCACAAAACGGTTGATCTGGTTGTGCTTAATTACAGGGTAAAGAATTTAAGAGAGAAAGCTATCCTTTTTCTCACGGAATCTGTTTTTTTTCGCTATTTAAACGAGTAGAATTATTTTAAAATATTCTCGTCCATGACAGATCGTGATTCGCCTCTTAATTGCACTAACCCCAGTTAAATAATTGATAACTTATAATTAGAAAGGTATAGCGAAACCCTGTAGACAACTCATTTTTGTCTCAAGATGCAATCGAAAATTCGGCAGCTACCTACGATAAGACTTACACATACCCTCTTGCATATTTGTAGAAAGTACATTTTGGTGTATTTTCTCCAAAGGAGCATGTGCAACATTCGTCCTAGTTAGTCGCCCAATTTTCATTTCCATTTTGAGAAAAAATGAATTTTGTTGCCGTTTTAACCACTAAATTTGGAGTAAATAATTATTTATTTCGAGGTAGTGCGTCATTTGAGAGGCGATTCACGTAACATAGGGTGTAGGTGCGGAAGGGGATAATTTACTCCCTTCATGTCGTTATTCCGTCAATAAGCAAAAGCATGTGAAGTTGGAGAAACCAAAAATTTAAATTCTTTTTTTTCCGTTCATTTGTTTGAACTACCGCTGAATATTGGCGGCTTCCTCGTTTTGAAACGATCGTCATTTCACATACTTTGCAAGAGTCCAGTAGTAGGGACGTCGCGACGCTGCATCCTGATTGGCTAACTTAAATGTGATATTAAGCGAAAATGGTTGTACTTATCGCATTTTCGCAAACGGATTTCGTTTCAGGATGTGACCAGCAGTCACCATATTTCGGATGGTCAATTAATTTTGGAACACCCTGTATTATTGTGAATGTTTCAAATGTGGGTTAAAATACATATGTTCAAAAACAGCTTCATTATCGTCGAAAGTTGCAAACCGTGTGGAGGATTCAAGGAATCTGTTTTTAAATATTCGCAACGAACTCATGCTCATAATAGGCGAATTTGCCCAACATGTGTATACTTCGTTACAATTATTTAGCTAGATTGCTGATAGTTATATTTACGAAACCGTTTACCGATCAGTAATTTAAGAATTCATGACAAAAGTAAAAATTTTTAATTCAGTACGAAACTTTGAGGCTAACGATATAGAGTGATTGAAACTAGAAAAGATGTGTTTTTCGGTAGTGATAAAACATAGAAGTCCCGACTCAATGTTCGTCCAGTACAAAGACAAATCTTATTCCATGTAATATGTGGAGAATGTCCAACCAACCATGTGCGTGTGCGTGTGTGTGTGTGTGTGAGCCCGCAATAGATATTTAACTTAAATATAGATAGGATAGAAGAATATGCTCATTTTTCAATTAATTATGACGTAATCCAATAAATCTTATTATCAGATCCTTCACCCTTTGCAGACCGAAGAATCTATTTATAGGAGTATTCAGGCGGCTATTTGTCGAGACACGTCCGCAAAAGGTTAATGTATATAACAATTGTTATTAGCCGCATCAATTGACATAAACTTCCGCACTATTGTCACCTGACTTTACATTTTTATCAGCTCCCGTAAGGCTCCCTGTAGCGTCTTCGGTGCATGTGTCTTCGCTTCTCATTTCAATTCTTTTTTTACGTATGATATGTCCTATCTATGTACAAGTGAAATGTGAATTGTGGATTCACACACACACACACACACAAACACCACGTGCTTGTCTGGTTGGAACTGAAACCTTACGTGGTGCGTCCCCAAGTGGCGGATAAGGGAAGCCTGGGACTGTGACGCCCCAGGTTGGAGCGAATGCACGCGTTGACCAAACACCGATGTGAATGGGCTGCGGAGGGATTCCCAGGGATATTCCCGACAGACTATCCAAGGGGGAGTAGTAAACCCCCCAACCGGGGCGAGAGCGTGATGTCAGTACCTATCTTCTGTGGTAGTGATAAAGGTAAAAGTAAGTCCAACAAGCGCGGCAAAGATCCCGTGAAACCATACGTTAAAAGTGGGAGGACCGCTCACGTTTCTTCACTGACTGGAGCCTATGTCGGGGTTGAAATGGGACTTCCGAGTGCAGGAATGGAGGGCTTACCTGGTCAGTATGTCCTCAGACCTTGAGCTGCGGAGGGCAAACCGTAGAGCCCTCTAGCCCGAGGTTGGATTCAGGCATTCGTCGGATCAAATTTCACTTTCTTGATAGGGGTGACGTTAAACTTTTAGCATCTTACGTTTCCTTGCGGGCATGGCCCTGAAATACTGTTTCTTAGAGTCATTTACTTTTATTAGAACCGATAGGGTAGATCACCTGACAAATCGCTTCTCGGCTTCGATACTCTTAACTAGGGATAATTAATAATATAGAAGTGCCCCTACCGCGTTAGGGGTCTCATGATTGGCAAAGCACTTTAATAAAATTGAGTAGTAATATGGATAAACTTTAAAAAAAAATTGGAGGGATTGCAGTAAGTCTGCAAAGGGGGGTTAGCCATCTGGCTCTCATGACATCTAACAAAAATGTTAGATGTCATGAGAGCCAGACATCTAACAAAAATGTTAGAGGTCATGGGACAGGGAGAATAACAGTCAACATTCTGGAGAAGCCAAAGAGACACATACGATGCCAGGTCTCTCTAAACACGGCGGAGGTAAGAGAAGTAGAAGACCGTGGCGCGAAAGAAACCACGTGTATTGAAGCCTAAACCCATGAGGCTGGATACTACAGTAATCTGAGCAAAAGGCGAGCGTACGTGTGCCCAGATACTACGCCAAATGAAGGACAAACCGGCGTTCAAAGAGTTAGGAGAAGCATTTACGAAAATTCGTAAGACTGCAAGTGGTGACATGTTGTTGGAGCTGGATAAAGCAGCTCCTCAGAAAGCTCCAGACGTAATGAGCTCCTCGCAAGTTGTCCTTGCGAGGAGCGGCCACATATTGAGGTCGTCGGCTTGACAATCTGGCCGTAGTGAAAACGATGGTGAAGTCCATACGTAGGGCCTACGGCGGTACTCAGACTGCGGTGTTTAGTCTGCTAGCAGACCTAACGAACAAAGCAACGACACTGGGAAAAGTCCGAGTTGGGTCGGTCAATTGCCGCATCAGGGCAAAGGTTACATTCCATCGCTGCTTCAGATGCTAGGAATACGGTCACCTGGCAAGGAATTGTAAAGAGACTGATAGATCTTAGCGATGTATGAAATGCGGAGAAGAAGGACATGTCACCAAAACATGCGAAAAACAGCCGTCCTGTGTACTTTATCGAGACAGCGGATCCAGTACGCATTCAGCAGGAAGCAATAACTGTCGGCTTTTCAAAGAACCCTCTGTTCAAAGTTATCATTTCTAAATTCAAGACATTTACGTTTCTTATTTCAAATGCTTCATCATCATATTTATAGTGAATTTATTTCTGAAGACAATTTTACTTTACCCCAACATCATAACATCAATATTTTGAACAGTCTCTAGGCTTAGTTCTCACGGTCTTATTTTTCTCACCGTATAATTTCGATTTGAAGACGAAACATTGTAAGTTAGTTGGTATCTCTCTATCGGTCGTACAAGTCGATTCGATACCTTGTACAATTCTCAATAAACGGCTTTTGATTATTAATTATCCAAATACTCTTTAGTTGCTTCTTTAATCATACAGTCCATTCTCCTCTTTCACACATTTCCGGCTCACTCATATTACAACACCCTCCAAGCAGCAAAAAAAGAAGCATAGGGTATCAGAATTCTCCAGCTCAACCCGAATCACTGCAAAGTTGCTCAGGATCTTCTGATGTAAACCGTGCGAGAAATTCATTTTGATGTAGCCATTCTCTCGGAACAGTTTCGGAATGCTGACAGCGCAAGACGGTTTTCTGACGCTTCAGGACGAGCGGCCATTTGGTCATGTTGTAAGAAACTTGTTCAAAAAACCATCGAAGAAAATGTGTATGTCGGTGCCGTAGTGGATGGCATATGCAGTTTCAGCTGCTATGCCCCACCGAGCTTTTCGACTAAAGATTTCGAGGCGTTTCTCGCAAGACTGGCCCTGGATGCAAGGGGACGAAGTCATCTAATCATCGCAGGCGATTTTAATGCAAACGACGAAATCCCGAATATTACAGCAGCAGAACTTCAAGGTGCCTGCAAGAAGCTGAAAGGCAGCAAAGCTCCTGGACCAGACGGCGTTCCGAACGTGGCACTGAAGTTTTCGGCAAGATGCGAAAGTGACGCCTTTCTCCGTGTCTACAACGCGTGCCTATGCGAAGGGATCTTTCCTAGCGCTTGGAAGATGTTGCAGTTGGGGCGCCTGCCGAAGGGGAAGATATCGTTGAATGAGCCATCATCGTATTGCCGCATGTGCCTCCTAGACATCTGAAGGCAAAAGATGGAAAAGAAATGTGAAGAGATACTGTGTCATCGTCACCCTCGATATCAAAAATGCATTTAACACGGCGAGGTGGAGCTGCATTTTACACGCTGTAACGTGGCGTTTTACACGCTACGTTACAAGAGTATTTTTCCGAACATACCCGTCCAGAGGAGACGTCAAGTTGGTTGAATTGGTATGTATTTTGGCGACGGAATCATATAAAGGACTAGATCCCTTAGGTTAAGGCTAGATTAAGTTGTACAAATAGGAAAACGACAATTTGCGTATAGGGGAAACCAAAGAATCCGATTGGTTAGTCTCATAGATCGGAGACTAATGGACCAATGATAGGCATTAGGGCACTCACCACTGGAAACCGTAGTAATGATCTTCGTGGGACATCTGTCGGAATCTCGGGAAGCAAGGAAGATCGGTAACCAGGAAGGTACCGATTCCTAATCAGCGGCAGCACCTCCTTATCTCTCAGCAAAGGAGTGCATGATAGCGCAAGCGCAGCCACGCCCCGAGGATGAAGACGATGAAGAAGAAGAAGATCGGCACTTCTCACCTGGACGGCTTACCGAACGAACGCTTTTGAGGACGCCCCGGGGAATTCGAGAGAGGGATTTTTCTTTTGGGACTACCGCTCGGCTACTGGTGCCCATTTTCGGTTTTTAAAGGTTTGGTGAGTGCCCGAGGGCTTTGGCATTTTGAGCCAGCTTTTCGAAGCTTCGCATTTTCTTTAGAAGAGGTTTATATCGGTCGGTTAGAAGCAGTTGAGCTTCAACCCGACCATCAAGTCAGCCATTTTGGGTTGCCTACCGTTTGGGTGGCACACGGAATCAGTTTTGGGCTTCACTCAAAACTTCGGCTTCCCCCTTTCTTTGTTCGATTCATTATTAGCTATCGATTAAAGCGATTACTTTTTTTTTATTTATTGCGTTCGGATTGGTCCATTTAGGGTTTCTTTTGTTGGTTTCGCCACATAGTTTTTGGTTGGGTCCAGTTGGGGACCACGTGGCGAAACAGGTCCATCCGCTAGAAGGATTTTCTGAGATTATTATTGTTATTATCATTATTTCTTTTTCTTTATATTAAAGTTTTCATTGTTCACCAATTCTGGTTTCATTCATTTTGGGGAGATTTTCCTGCGGGCGAACCCTTCTTTCTTTTCAGGTTAGGTCGGCATTTGGCGGAGTCGTGGTGGAACCTCCACGTCCCGGAGGTGAGAGCGAGTTAGTTTTGGGTTTGGAAACTTCTGGTCTCTTCGGATAGTCCTTTGGGACTTTTAGAAGGTCAAAAAGTCCCTGGCGCCCTTTTGTCTCTCGGTACTTTTGGAAAAGGATGTCAGATTGTACCGGGAAGCCGATCCCGAGGTTCCCCGGTTACAACGCTCTTCAACGGATGGAAGTACCGAAGTACATCATTGGAATCGTTGCCGACTATCTGAGCAACAGACTTCTGCAGTACCATACGGACGACGGCCCCTAAAACACACGGAGTCACCGGTAGAGTTCAGCACGGATCCCTGCTGGGCCCCCTGCTGTGAAATGTGATGTACGACGGGCTGATGAGGCTTCCTATGCCGCACGGCGTGCAGATCGTTGGATTCACGGATGATATGGCCATCATCATCGATGCGAAGATTCTAGAAGAGATGGTCTAAATCGCCAACCAATCCGTGCAAACTGCCCGCCAGTAGCTACAGTCAAATGGTCTACTACTTGCAGACCACAAGACCGAGGTCCTTCTGGTGTCGAGTAGGAAGCAAAAGGAGACAACGACGCTTACAATTGGAAGAATGGAGATAAAATCTCAATCGTCACTGAAGTACCTCGGAGTCCAGATAGATGAAAGATTAAAATTCAGCGAATACTTCACTCACGCTGGGTAATAGGCGGCCAAAACGGTCACGGCGTTGGTGCGTATAATGCCGAACGTCGGAGGTCCTCGGCAAGTTCGTAGAGAACTGCTGGCCTCTGTATCGACATCGAGCCTTCTTTACGCAGCTCCGATCAGGGTTTGTGCGATTGAGACTAAAGAATATATGCGCCGACCAGTCTCAGTGTATTGCTTAAGTGCACTTAGAGTAGCCGGAGCATTTCGTACAGTGTCGTACGAAGCAGCTTGCGTCGTTTCCAGCATGCCATTGGTAGAAATATTGGCGGATGAACACTCCAGACGGTAACAGCGGGAACAAGAAGATCAGCACGCTGACAAACAGGTGATCGCGACCACGGAGCGAATGAAGACGATGGAGCTGTGGCAACGATTGTAGAAATCATCTACGAAGGGAAGATGGACGCACCGGCTCATTCCACACCTGGAACTATGGGTATCCCGATGACACAAGGAGGTAGGCTACTTCCTCACACAAATGCGAACTGGACACAGCGCTTTTCGCGCCTATCAGTGCCGCTTTAGACTAGATGATACGCCCGATTGTCCAATCTGTTTCTCAACTGTTGAAAACGTGGAACACGTCTTCTTTGCGTGCCCAGACATAAGACAGAAAGTGAAGCAGTTTATCCAACAGAGGTTAACGGCGGAGAATCATTGGACACATGTTGGGCTCCAAGGAGAAATGGGGTGCTGTAGAGCGGTTCGCCATAACGGCTATAAAGCGACTACGCATCTCAGAACGGGAAAAAAGAGCAAAAGAAAAGGGCATTGATGAGCCGATGCCCTCCGCCTAATGTGACGTTGGCTTGAAGCCCGTGAAGCAGTACCTGACGGTGGTCCCGCGGGGTGAACTGACTTGACGATGGCAGGGGGTGGTTTTTAGTGGGTGGTATCCAGGATGAGTCCCACCCACTGTGTGTAAATGCATTTTTCACCTACCTGTCAAAACGAAAAAAAAAAAAAAACAGATACAGGGTGATTCAGAATGTTCGCTACGCCTTTCACAGGCATATTTTTCGTGGAAAAATAAGGGAAACATATTTTTGCATATTGTCCTAGGGTTTTAACCTGCATTATCTGTAATGTAATACTATAGAAAAGTTCGTTACAAAACAAAAGATAGTCTATGTTTAAAATTATTTTTGGCACAACTATCTGCATATTTTTTTTACAGTAGGTGTTGAAGTTTGAAATTCTTCTCGCGATTAAAGCATACGAATAAAACGTATAATTACAGAGACAAAACAATATAATTTTAATCAATATCACAAAATGTTTATTCATTGGCTGGACATTGCTGTAGCGATAAAGATCGTATACGGCGTCAACCAATTTACTAAACTGAATTTGTTGTTTGCTCGCATAAGAGCAGCGCCGTATAAAAAAGTCGGTAATATTTGGGAAATCAAGATCGTACCCCAAATATTACCCGTCAATACAAGTTTACAACCTGTGAGGAAATATGTGCCCAAAGTTCATGCAATGTTTTTGCGACACTTTGAGGAGATGAAAGAGTTACTCAGGCAACAGCCATTAATCGACCCTTTTTAGGGCTACAAAATCATACTGAAAGATAAGAAAATAGATTCGTTTTTTTAGCTGTTTTAAGCAGCAGTTCTTTTTTTGGAGGTTAAAAATTAAGGACAGTTGTATGATTTCTGTAGGAATGGATTTTTCAAGGGAAACTACGCACCATTTGAACTACCATTGAATACATTTGGTTTTGAGGAATGAAACGTTTTTTGCTCTTCCGCAAAGTGGCGAATTTTCGAAAGAAATCTGAGATTCGTTTCACTTACAAGTGTAGTACTTTCTTGTCAAAAAAGAAACACTTATTCCTTTGGCATGCTGCAGGATCTTTTTTGGAGGGCTGAAAATATATCGTAAGGTGTAATTTCATGTTCCAGAACGATCATTTTGCGACTTTTGAGGAAACGAATTTTTTAAGGATTCTGGGAATCATCTCACCTACAATTTGAAGTACTTTTTAATCAAAAAATCAACTTTTCTCTCTTCTGCAAGCTGCAGCATTTTTTTGGAGGGCTGAAAATAAATGAAAAGGCGTATCCCATGTTTCGAAACGAACGTTTTTTCATTTTTCAAGGGACGGATATTTTAAGGGAATCTCAGATCTGTTTTACCTACAATTTTAGGTAATTTTTATCCAAAAAAGAGACGTATCTCGCTACTGCGAGAGGCGGCATTTTTTATTGGAAGCTTGAAAATACACCGGAAGGCATAATATCCCGCTCCGAAACGACCGATTTTCGATTTTTGAGGGAACAAATTTTTTAAGGAAACACACGTTGCATAATCCACCGTAGCATGAAATGTATCTCTCTCTTGGAAGCAGTAACATTTTGTGAAAAACTGGAAATACACTGCAAGGTGTCGTTTTTACGTTCCGAAACAACCATTTTGCATATTTTAGGAAAATGGATTATTTCCAAGACCTGAAATTTTAAAGTAGAAAATATAGCATCTTTTTTGAAGCCCTATTTTGAAAATCACTACATTCCAACCTAGTCTTATGTAGCTATCTATTTTTGAATGATAATATAATGGAATGTTAGGAGTTAGCAGTCAATACAGACTATTCATTGTTTAATTATTTCAATCTAACACTTCCTCTAATTTTAAGGATAAAAAACACCAATTGAAAAATAAGAGAATAATGGCCGACTTGGTCATTAAGTTTGCAATGAACATTTGAAAAATCCAGAAGCACGAACACCCCCAGGACGCTGTTTGTGACATTGCAATTAATAGTTTAAAAAAGTTGGATTATTTTAAAGGATGAATGCAATATAATTCCTTTAGAAATATCTATAAAAAAAATTTTAATAACTATAGGAAATCTTTACGCTTATATTTTTCTTTACGGATTTAGTTATTACATTACAACTGTTCAAATATAGAAGCTATACAAGCCTAAAGAAAAAACTCGTACGTTGTATTGTCTTAAAAATTACTTAACAATAATAATTATTATTGTTTTCTACCTGTTTTAGCATTCAATCGGTATAAATAACGTGCGGCATACATCCTTATAAATTACAGGATTTAACTATCATTGTGAATTACTAGAACAAATATCACACTGCTTTTGGAATTGTCTGTTAATTTACAGGTATCAAGTGTGATGTGGCGATTTTCCTAAAATTATTGTTTATAGCTGAAAATGAATTTGGAAAATTCTAAAAGTCTCGCGACAACTAACTGTTTATAGTGCCTCTCGTCTTCGGTGCCTCAAATCACACACCGACCGAACTTAACGGGGCTACTGCTTTCGAGCGAAGGGACAAGATCCTCGCCTGGGCCCCTACTTAAAAGTGCGGGCCACGCGCGCGAATACTCTAGAAGGCTCTGCTTTTTGCCTCCTACCTAATGAGTTCCCCCTGCTGATTTTTGTAGAGCATTAAATTTCCTATAAGATATCCCTTGGACATATTTGTGAAGTGATTCGTCATTGAGGTAGAAAATTCCAAATTTTTATCACAAATATTTCTATGTTATTTAAATGGGAAACATAAAATTACGAATCGCTACCTCTAAATATTAATATTAAGAGCTCCGGTTTTCACAGGGTCTTTTTCTAGCAACAGTCTAATAATTTTTCAATGTTCTTAAAAAAGATAAAAAAAGTCGTTTATTTTTAAACACCCTACTGTACATACACTGGGCGCAAAAATTAAGGAATGAAAAAAAAAACTTAAAGTAGGTGATTTCCAAAGTGCTGTAACTTGAAGGACAATTGCGAAAGCAATTTAAATAAAAAGCAAATTGAAGCTCCAAGTTTCTAGTTTTGAGATATTGAACTCAAAATATTTTACCATCAGCAGTTTTTGAGTAATCATAAGAAAACTAACCGAAAAACAATTCCAAATTTTCGCTTGTTTTTCGACTTCAATCAATTTTTTCAGTGAGTTTATCATAAAGTTCTTTCAGTTAATTTAATTCTCTTTAATTTGAGCTGACGGAAAACCTTGTACGATGATTTTTCTTTGACATGAGTTATCATCGATCAAAGCAAAAAAATCAGTTTTAGCTTTGGTAATTATGTACTCGGTAGAAAATTATTACATAATAACTAATTTTAAAAAATATGATTTCTTTCAATAATTAATATTTTTCGATAAAAAAAAGTATGGATTATTGCTTGAAAAAACGTTTTCAACCTCAGCGAATCAATGAAAAATTAAAAATTCATGCTTAAATTGATTTTAACAAAAACGAAAAATTCCATCGTTCCGAACATAATGAAAAAGAATCGCAGCGCGTTGAAATTTTCAGGGTTTTTTTGGGGATATTTTGAGGTTGAAAAGAAATAGTCGACATCCTTAGTCTATCCAGTATTTATAAAGTTATGCCAAGTGAAGCGGATATCCCTAAATACCCAATTTTTCTTCTTTTTTTCAATCAGCATTCTCGCGTCGAAATAATTTATTCTAACCAAAACCAATAATTACGACTTGTACAAACTACTCCGCAGTTTTTGAAACCCTACTTAAATTTTCTGTACGATCATTATTTTCCGAGGAATTCATTACTCAGGAATTTAAAAGTGCTGCGATTCTGTTTCATTATGTTCAGAAGGATAGAATTTGTAGTTTTTGTTAAAATCAATTTAAGGATGAATTTTTCACTTTTCATTCACTTTTTGAGGTTGAAAATGTTTTTCTAAGCAATATACCATACTTTTTTTAATAAAAAAATGTTAATTATTGTAAGAAATAAAATTTCTTAAAATTATTTAGTAATTTAAAATTTTTTTACACAATTACCAAGTTAAAACTGATTTTTTTGCTTTGATCGACGATGACTCAACGAAAAATGATCGTACAGGGTGTATAAAAATGACGTGTCATCACTAGGCGTATTTGATTCTCCAGCTCATGTTCGGCGAAGATCAATCAAAATATGGACCCGCAAAATTGACCTTGACCCTGAAATTCAAGGTCAAATTTTTTATTGGCTTAAAAAATTCGTCTCAAAAATAGGAACAAAAGTCTCACAGGAACCATGGGTCGGAGATGCGTCCTTCCACCTCAAAAGGCAACGTCAAGTCGAAAAAAAATATAAAAAGTGCAAATTGTCTCGATTTTAGCGATAGTTGTTGTCATCTCTATTCCTGGGTCACATCGGGCGTGTGTGAGTGTGCACGAGTTGCAACATATCATGCAACATCTTAATTGCAAGCGGTGAGCGGAACCTCGATTCGAGTTCGCGAAAAATGATTGTTCGAATTTGTTTCGTTACATAATTAACGGCAGACCTTTAGCGTTACCCGGGATACGCCACGTGGAGGTTGTCTACCTGGTATCCCTTGGCCCTGAAAAGGGCCGTTTTATTTGTTTAGTTGTACGCTCTTCAATTTTGATTTGGTCGTGGACGGCGACGACGGCAAGGGACCCAAAGAATTGATCCATCATGGCCAATTGCACGCAACATTCGGGCTTGTTCCCCAGCTTCCACATGCCGACCACCATTACGCAATCACGTCCGTAACTTTGCCTCTAAGTTGCTCGAAATTCTGGCGATGACGTCTCAATTTCGCATCAGCCTTGCAACTCCATCATCGATTCGGCGTCTGAGATCTATCGGTTTCCTGATCGCTCCTCCTTCTCTGTAAACAGTAGCCTTTAGTGCTCCCCAGAAAAAAAAATCCATGGGATTTAGGTCTGGAGAACGTGGTGGCCACAGATGTGGAGCAGGCCTACGACCAATCCAACGTGATCCGAACACTTCGTTCAGAAATGCGCCGACTTGAAGACCGAAATGAGGTTATGCGACGCACCGTCATGTGTGCTATGCCAACGTGAGCGGCTATTCGGCGTAAGCCCCGACATGGGCTTACGCCGAATAGCCGCTAAGCTCGTGCAAGAGCAATGATACGCCCTTCAATGCGCCAATGGGCCCGAGGACGACCGGCTCTTCGATATCCAGCGTTTTGCACCTCAAACCTCATCTGATCGTTGAAGCGCTCTTCGAGTCGTTGGAACTCACGCCGATCTGGAATTGCTCCAGGCCGGAAAGAACGACCGTTTGTCCGATCAAGGAGCATCTGACCATAAATTTCGCGAGATCTGCCAAACTTTCCGAAAGCTTGATCAATAGCACGCAACATAAGACGTTGGTCTCGTCCATCTCGCCCTGACCAGGATCCATGTTATTATGACGGTGACGACAAAGACTTCGACAACTATAGACAAGACCGAGATTGCGACGACAAAGACTTTGACTCCTATAAAGATGACCGAGAATGCGACGGCAAAGACTTTGACTATGACAAAAATTACGGAGATTGCGATGACAAAGTCTTCGATAACGATGGCGTTGCTCGAGACTTTGACTTCGCTGATTTTGTCTGATTTCGTTGACTTCGCTGATGTCTGCTGATAATTAATATGATTAAACAACTCGTGGGCACTCATACACGCCCGATGTGACCCAGAAATAGAGATGACAACAACTATCGCTAAATTCGAGATAATTTGCACTTTTTAGATTTTTTTCGACTTGACGTTGCCTTTTGAGGTGGAAGGACGCATCTCCGACCCATGGTTCTTTGAGACTTTTCTTCCTATTTTTGAGACGAATTTTTTAAGCCAATAGAAAATTTGACCTTGAATTTCAGGGTCAAGGTCAATTTTGCTGGTCCATATTTTGATTGATCTTCGCCGAACATGAGCTGGAGAATCAAATGCGCCTAGTGGCGACACATCATTTTTATACAAGGCTTTTCGACCGCTCAAATTAAAGAAAATTAAATTATCTGAAAGAGCTTTATGATGAAACCAGTGAAAAAAATTTATTGAAGTCCATGGACCTTTTGAAAAACATGCGAAAATTTGGACATTTTTTTCCCGATTGTTTTCTTACGATTAATAAAAAACTGCTGATGTCAAAACATTTTGAGTTCAAGATCTCAAAACTAAAAACTTGGAGCTTAAATTTGCTTTTTTTTAAAATTACTTTCCCACTATTGTTCCTTAACCCATTCGAGGCGGCGACTCTTTTCGAACACGGTCCCTAGGAGCGAAGTTTTATGTTTTGCTTTCTATTTTTGCACACACGCACAGTGGGACCAAAACTGGCAAATGCACGACATCGGTACAAATTTAAATTTTTTTCTATAACTCAAAAAACTAGATAAACTGTTTTATTTATCCCTTCCGAGTGTGTAAGAAATCAGTGAATGAGGTAAAAATATATTTTCCACCATTTTCTTTCAACAGTTCTACTGAACACCTGTTAATTATGTAGAATTTCGCACGATTTTCAGGCTCTGTCAAATTGTTTGGTTGGAGCTAGTAGTTGATCATTTTTCCTCATGAAGGTTTTCAAAATTTTTATTATCATTCTGCGCCACTCAACAAAAAAGACAATCATTTCTAAAATATGTTTTTTGTTGCAGTTTTTTTCATTTCTGTTTATAAAGATACGTGTTTTTAAGAAGGCTCTTGCGAGTACAACTGAACTCAAATGTTACAAAAAAATGAATGCAAATATTTATGTATGTATTTTATGTTTAAAAATTCTAGTGTAAACATTACATTTGTTGTGCGCATTGTCTACTTTTTATTAAAATAAATACATTATAAATTGATTAACCCGTGAGTAACCGAAAAGTATATTTCCGGCCCAAGTTTACAAGAATGCCCAGTCATAGACGCATAGACGTGCGCGCTTCTCTCGCGCAGTCGCGTTATATGAAAAACATGGCTTCCCTACAGATAACCGGATGTAATCAAAGTTTACTCACTTTAACATATAATATCTCAATATTTTCCACGGTTGCAAATTATTTACAAAATGGCATCTGAAAGAGGAAGCTTTCATCTTTAAATTCATATATTTTATATTGTTCAAAAATTTGTACACGCTTCAGAAGTATAATTTTTTCATGCAGCCCCATAAGAGTACATGTAAAAAAGTAACAATTTCAAGATTTAATTTCATCAAATTTTACACGGAAACACCATAATGTAAAAATACCATAAGATTGAGCATAGTTTGAACTATTGAAAATATTACAGGTGAGTTCATCATAAATATTTGTGCAAGAACATCCTTAAATGTAATTTTTCGAAAGACAGCAATTTGAAAAAGTTCCAGGTTGTCCCAGAAAATGGACTTTGTCCTCGTTTTCCTTAGGTATTGGATGAGGGAAATTCATAATAATTACATCCGTCGCAATCCGCGCGGGATCGTTACGTAATCGTGTTTGAACAAGTGATATTCGCCATCATCATGGAAATCGCACCTCACAATCAGATCTTTTTCACTTTCATGGAATCTTTGCTGTATTCAGTTTCTCATTCCTTGTGGTGATTGTAAGTATTATTAGTGAAATGTGCGAGTACAAAAAAAAAGTCAGATCTTTTTGATGCGTTGAAAAAACCTTGTGACTCCGAAAATGTGCGAATTCTTAGAGATTTAATTTCGTCCATGACCTCCATTTCGCCATCCCGGCGTGACATTGAACTTCTAGAAAATAAACTGAAATCATTTTGTGCTCATCTCAAACGAAGATGGGTTACAAGTGGTTATTAAAAAAAGTTTCTTAAACATAATCAAAGTTGGTTATCAAATGATTTCCTATATCCTGATGAATTTTTCGGTTCCTCCCGAGACCGCAGTCCCCAATCGAAACCATTTGTTGAATGTTCAGATCGGCATAAAATGCGTAGAGTGGAAAAGTTGGGAAGATATTTCTCTGGGAAGGAACTACTTTTTGCCGCGAAGATGAATTTGTTTCAGGAGGGTTGCAAGATCAAAGCAAAAATCATTGACAATCTACTCAAGCATCAAAAAGGTTCCGAAGTGATTAAAAAATGTGCGATTATGATAGTAAAAAACTTGAAACCTCCGTGCTTTTAAATGAGAGAGCACTTGCCCTTATCACGGCTCTGAATCTATCTAAATCACGATATAGATTTTTGAGGGAGGTGGTTAATAAAACAGGAACACGTATGTTTCCATCTTATTATCAAATTTCCAAAGCCAAAACAGATTGCTGTCCTAACAAGACTAGTATGGAAATAACTGAGAGAGAAGCAAAGGTTTCCCTTCAAGAATTCTTGGATCATACTGTTTCAAGAATACTTATGAACCCCTCTGTAAAGGAGCATATACCGAATGGGAAAAATCTAACGCTCATCTCTAAATGGGGACTAGATGGATCATCAAATCAGAGTGTGTATAAGCAAACCTTTTCTTCGCATTGCGATCAGAACATGGACGATTCATCGTTGTACTTGACAACGCTGGTTCCAATCAAGTTGATCGACCAAAACGATTCATCGGTTGTTTGGGAAAATGCTAGACCATCATCGATACATTTCTGCAAGCTTCTAAGGTTCATGTTTTGCGAAGAAACTCCGGTTGTAATTAATAAAGAATGTGACCGCGTGGAATCGGAAATCGCTTTGCTAGGTCCAACACACACTGATGCGTGTGTTAAAAGTCATCAACTTCACATGACTATGATCGATGGAAAAACCATTAATGTTGTGACCGAAACTAGTTCTTCCATGCGTTGCTATATTTGTGGTGCTACACCTACCCAAATGAATGACTTGGAGTGAGTAGCAATGAGAATTCCTATCGAAGATTACTATAAGTACAGGATATCTTCACTACACGCAAAAATTCGATTTTTCGAATGTCTGTTGCATTTTAGCTACAATTTGGGCTTTAAAAAAATGGGCTGCATCAACTAAAAGCTGTAAACATCAAGAGCAGGAGAAGAAGAAAGAAATTCAGAAAAAGTTTGATGTTGAGTTGGGCCTTCCTGTTGACCGTGTTAAGCAAGGGGTTGGCACTTTTAATGACGGTAACATGGCGAGAATGTTTTTTAAAGACCCGGAGGTAACTGCAAAAATCACTGGACTCGAAGAAGAAGTTATTAGAAGGTTCGCTGTAAACTTACAAGCTATCTCGTCCGGTCAAGAAATATGTCCTAAGAAATTTGGATCGTATGCCAAAGAAACTGCCGAAATATTCGTCAAGCTTTATGGGTGGTACTACATGCCAGCCACAGTGCATAAAGTACTAATTCACGGAGAAAAAATATTAGAAAACTTTATAATTCCTTTAGGGAAATTCTCCGAAGAAGCCCAGAAGGTCCTAAATAAAATCTTTCGACATGCAAGAGAGTTTAGATCTAGAAAACTGAATCGGATTTCAACTAACGAAGATATTCTTCATACCTCATCATTGAGCTGTCCTGCACCAGAGGCAGCCCCATTCTTCTCTGTGTTATCATATACAGAAGGCCTAAGTCCCCTCTCCTGACTGACTTGTTTCTTGATTTTGCACGCTTCTATGAAAATGTGATCGTAACGGATGACCTCAATTGCAATATGTCCATATCCAACCAGGAATCCAATCATCTATCAGATTTCATCTTTACTGGCTCCCTTCATCTTGTCCCCTCCCCACCCACCTATCATACTCCTCACTCCGATTCTTGGCTAGACCTTTCCATAATCGACCATCCCTCTAACAATAAGTTACACCTTCTTCACAAGTCTGACACCTCCTTCATAGGCGGTCATGACTTGACTACCATTTCCTATCTTACCACTCTACCTGTCTCATCATCTGTCTCCTTCTCCTACCGCGATTACCGGCATATCAACCCCTCAATCATTCGCTCCTCATTAACTTCATCTCTTTTTTCCTCCCAATCCTGCCTCCCTTCGAATGACCCTTGTTTCGTTCTTCAACCATCATTTTAACTCTTTCCTGAACCGGGTTGCTCCTTCTGGTCACCTCAGCAAGGCTAATCGTCGCCCCTCCTGGCTAAACTCCAGCATGCGTAACGAAATTCGACATAAAAACTCTGTACAAGTCCGCCAAGCGAACGAATTCTGCCACTAAATGGATGCAATACAGAACTTTCAGGGACCCTCTCTGCAAACGCATCGAACCCGCAAAAACTTCAGTTCTTAGTGCTGTACTACCCTGCTGTGCCGCCTCACGCTCTCCTTCTGAACTTTGGCGAAAACTTGGCAGGCTTGGACTTATTCGGAATTCCAACGCTTCCCCGCTACGCTATTTTTCTGCCTCTGCACTCAACACACATTTCACCTCAGTCTGTAATAGCTCAGCTCCTTGCTCACTACTTGAACTGAATCGTATTTTCTTGATGTCTGACTCATCGCCTTTTCCTCTATTCTTTTCCTTCAAGACTATCAGCTCTGCTGATGTCTTCGCTTCTTCCAGTCATTCGTCTCTAGCACGCCAGCTCGTGGACCCTCCTTGTTCTCGTTCCATGAACTTCCTCTCCCTACTTGACTCTCTCCCTTTCATTACTCACATTTTTAATGTTTCTCTCTCTACCTCAATATTTCCGAAAATATGGAAATTAGCCTTCTTCCGCGCTCTTAGTAAAGTCAATAAGCGTTCTTCACTGTCTGACACCCGCCCGATTGCATTGCTCAGTGCCTTGTCCAAGGTTCTTGAAAAGATTGTTCATGGTCAGGTACCTCGCTACCTTTCCAATTCTAACCTCTTGGACCCAATGCAGTCGGGCTTCCGCAAGGCTTTAGTACTCAGTCTGCTCTTCTCAGGCTTTTCGATGATATCAGACGCAGTATACATGAGGAGAAGGTCACAATCCTACTGCTTTTGGACTTCTCCAAGGCCTTCGACACAGTTCCTCATTCCAATCTTCTAAGCAACCTGGCCAAGATGGGCTTCTGCTCACAGGTCATCCGCTGGTTCCACTCCTACCTGTCTGGTAGGACCCAGGCCGTTTTGGCCGGGAATGGTGATCACTCTGACTAGTCCGAAATCACCTTTGTTGTTCCGCAGGGGTCCGTTTTAGGTCCTTCCCTCTTTTCCATTTATATTAACAACCTGTCACAAGTGATCACCCATTCTCGTTACATTATTTTTGCGAATGATACTCATTGTCAGATATACCTCACTTGCCACCCTGGCGAAATTCACTCGGCGCTTGCTCGCCTGGCTACTGATGCTCGGGCTTGCGATTTAACAATTACTCCCACATATGCTCTGTCATGTATACTGTATTCTTTTCTTGCCCCATGGAAACAAGGGCATATATTTAAATAAATAGTAAATAGTAAGTTCTTTCAGATAATTTAATACTCTTTCATTTGAACGGTCGGAAAGCCTTATACGATAATTTTTCGTTTAGTTATCGTCGATCAAAGCAAAAAAATCAGTTTTAACTTTGGTAATTGTGTAAAAAATTTTTTAGTTAAAAAATAATTTTAACAAATGTTCTTTCTTACAATAATTAACATTTTCTGATTAAAAAAGGGTAAAACTGGTGTTTAGGGGAACCAGCCCCGACCACCTTGATCTTGGGATATGTTGTCAAGGACATGTCCCCATGAGTAACTTTTCCTAATAGCTTAACCGTCGCTCACTTCTCATTAAAAAGTTATTAAGCAATGAAGTTTGTAAAAATTGAGATCGAACTGCCTAGCTGCGGCCGGATTTAAATGTATAACTTACTCTAACTGGTCTGTTTACAATCACACACTAACACCTAACATGTAACACGGACGCACACAACTTAAACTTCTACACACACTGATGTCTTGTTTATGTTACTTTCCAAACACTACAAATGTATTGTAACGCGGCAAAATTGCCACGTTCTAAAAATAGATAAAGGGACCGTCCTTTCAGCTAAGGAATTCTATTATTGTAATAAAATTGAGATATAGGGTAAAGAGTCGGCAAACTCATGGGAAGTAGTAAATAATTAAGAATTGAGATATATATGTATATTATAATCAGGTTAATATATAGTTTAAGAGGGAGAAAATAGCTTTTCTCCGAAATGCAATCAATGCAAAAGTTTGCGCGCTATCGTACCCGAATAATAATTCGTTTTAGGTCGATTGAAACCATTTCATTTCAGAATCGATAGAATTTTAACAATAATTACTTGTTAAACAAAGGAATAACCAAAAAGATAATATCTGCATTTCCCGAATTGGTTTAGAATTTCAATTCCATGATTCAACTTCGCCAGAATTAAAAGATAAAACAGAGCCAAACAGGATGCGATATATTCCCCCAGATAATTACTTATTAAACAAAGGAATACCCAAAAAGAAAATATCTGAATTTCCTGAGTTTGGTTTAGAATTTCAAATCTATGATTCGACCTAGCCAGAATTAAAAGATAAAACAGAGGAAACAAGGTGCGATATATTCCCGAAGGAAAAGCACGAAGCATGATCAAACCTACCATTGTCGGGTTGAATAAAAGGAAAGGAAATAAAAAATCTTAACCAAGGTTTTATCATGCACCGCTACACAAAAATAAGACGTTTTAATATCCGGAATGCTATGTTCAAGATTAAATTCTCCGAAGTCCGAGATTTATTTTATTACGTAGGGCACCTTGGAGAAGTAAAGTCAAATTCTGTTTTTCGAATGAGCGATAACCAGCGGCAGGTGTAAGTTTTACAAAGCACCTCCGAAGTGTAGTCGCAAATCCTAGACTAAACAAGGACACCCGGTGGTCAGGAGGCGACGTTCCTAAGAATCTTATCACCCTGAGCAACAAAAGAATGCATGGGAAAGACACCTCGTGATCGCTGGACCGCCCCTCCTCAGAGGTAGGTAGGTCCGTGCTGCATCCAAAAATCATCAGTTCTTACTCAACTTTCTACGAGGAAAGGTCCTCCACCATTCTGATTCGACTCCAAAGTATTTTAAAAAAAGGGACTTAGAAAAAACTTAGTATCTCGGAAATTCAAACCTTTAGGTGTACCAATATATAAATAAAGTTGCCTTTTATTGAAAGATTCGAACTATTGCAAATGACATTTAAAACCTTTAAATATATCAATATCTAAAAAAAACTTTTAAAAAGTAAAAATAGGTTCTGTGTTCAATAACAAAAAGTCTGATTATTTTTTCTAGAATTTAGAGGCAGGCAAGGAATTGAAATCAAACTTTGAAATCTTGTGCCTATGATCTTGAGAAAGTAAGAATTTCGAGACAGATAAAGAATTGAAATCAAACCTCGAAATTCTGTGCTTAAGACCTAGAAAAGGGCGTGAAAAAATTGCGAGGTAAGAATTACAGAGAACAACGTGTTACAAAGTAGACAACTGTTTAAAAAGAGCAAAAGATATTTCTGCAAATACACGCTGTTCTGTGTAATTTTTACCTCGCAATTTTTTTCACGTCCTTTTTTAGGTCTTAAGCACAGAATTTCGAGGTTTCATTTCAATTCTGTATCTGCCTCGAAATTCTTGCTTTCTCAAGATCTTAGGCACAGAATTTCAAGGTTTGATTTCAATTCCTTGTCTGCCTCAAAATTCTGGAAAAAATAATCGGACTTTTTATTATTGAGCACAGAACCTATTTTTACTTTTTAAAAGTTTTTTTTTAGATTTCATTACTTTTTCTTAAGAGTTGAATTAAAAATAGGAGCTATAAGGTACTCTTTAGTTGAAGAGGAGGTAATTGAGGTCTTCCTACAGGAGCTCTGAAGCAATCAATTTGATTTATAAAAAAATCTTGAAATTCCGAAAAAAGGGGTGCCGCGTAAGTGTTCACTCTAAAGCTTGCGCTTTACACCTGAAAGAGCCCAGCTTGCTGATTCAGAAATTCTGATTCAGAAATTCAGAAAGAAAAAACGGTGATTCAGAAACATTGAATGAAACTTATATCCCTGGATTCGTCTCGAAAAATTATTTAAGATAAAATTTTTCAAAAATTTTTTTTGCAATTAGATAATGAAAGAATTAATTTTAAAGAGCAGCCAATCAGCGGGTGGCTATAGCCGACGGGCCGCACGACGACGAGCTGCGGCGTGCGCATATCATTCAACAGGTGATAGCGGTGCTCAACGCGCGGAATGCAGCTGCGGAGCACATTACTGATTTCGTATTCTAGCAAATTTATGATATTATACACATCGCAAATCAAAACAATAAATTGATTGTTTATTAATTTTGCGTTATTCAGTAATAATACACGAGTTATTCAGCATCAATTAATTTACCTATTTGTAGGTAGGATAGGGAAGTGGGCTCATGCGCATCGAAAAATATTTAAATGCGACACTGTGAGCATATTGCAATAATTTAATAAATGAGCATGAACAATACTGTATTAATAAACAATGCCATACAAGTTCTAACGAGATCGCGCCAATTTTACTATTAAATATTTATTAATGTGCAATTTTAATAAGAATTTAGAAAAATCGACTGTAATAAATATGAATCTAGCATAATGAGTAAATACAAAATTAATGGAAACATTCATGAAATTTCGAATTCAATGTAAAAGACTAACGAATTACAAGTAATGGTAACTTCAGATTATTTATGTAACCAAATTGTCAAATGAAGATTGCCTTTTAGTCGTGTCTGATCAGCACAAGAAAAATGTTCTCCCTTGTGTTGTGGAAAGCTAGTGAGCCGGTGGAGTTTGGTGTAGTGACAAGCAAGGATGTGAGGATTATTGGTGAACAACACCAAGCCAAATACGGACGGAAATGGTATGACGTCGATATCCTGGAATCAAATGGTAAGTACACACAGGCATACTCAAATTACATACATACATACATACATCCATACGTACACGCATACGTACATAATACATACGCATGTACACGCCAGCGCGTAGTGTGTACACATTCCCACACGAGCTCACACAGTCACAAAGGCGCGCGCGCTCATGCACACAGCCACGCACACTCGCATATGTGCACACAACCACGCACGCATGCGCGCACATTACGCGGATTATACAATATTGTAATATTGATTGAGCTTTTTATTTAGATGATGAGGGTTACTTGGACGGTTTGGAGGTGTTGACGGATGGAACAGTCGTTCGTTCGGAAGAGCGAAAACAAGGTAATCTGACCATAAAAAAATTAATTAATAAATGAATAACCACGGATATTATTTAATAGATTCTGGACCTGTCGCGAGAGAAAAGAAAGATGAGTCGGGAAGCAGTGAAGATGATTCAGAGGACAAAAAATCAGATTCGGAAGGTACTGACGAGGAGGAATCACTGAGAAAAATTTTGAGGGATGAGTTTGCTGGATTGAAAGCTGAAAATGGCAAGGTATTTACAAACGCGCTCGCTGGCACACCCACACGCCCGCGCCCGCATAGTCGCACGCACATAACGAGGGATTAATTTTGTTAAATTAACGCCTCTCGTTACAGTACGTTTCTCCATCCATCCATCCATCCATCCATCCATCCATCCATCCATCCATCCATCCATCCATCCATCCATCCATCCATCCATCCATCCATCCATCCATCCATCCATCCATCCATCCATCCATCCATCCATCCATCCATCCATCCATCCATCCATCCATCCATCCATCCATCCATCCATCCATCCATCCATCCATCCATCCATCCATCCATCCATCCATCCATCCATCCATCCATCCATCCATCCATCCATCCATCCATCCATCCATCCATCCATCCATCCATCCATCCATCCATCCATCCATCCATCCATCCATCCATCCATCCATCCATCCATCCATCCATCCATCCATCCATCCATCCATCCATCCATCCATCCATCCATCCATCCATCCATCCATCCATCCATCCATCCATCCATCCATCCATCCATCCATCCATCCATCCATCCATCCATCCATCCATCCATCCATCCATCCATCCATCCATCCATCCATCCATCCATCCATCCATCCATCCATCCATCCATCCATCCATCCATCCATCCATCCATCCATCCATCCATCCATCCATCCATCCATCCATCCATCCATCCATCCGTTTCTTTTTATAGGTACCACTTTGCAAAGGTTCTGCCATTTATGTTCTCAAAATTGAGTTGGACTACATAACCGCGAAATACAAAAACAACCGCCAGAAGATGGTGACGAAGCTCATGAGTCTTCTCATAAAAAAAGAGGAGCTCCGCCGCATGACACCAACTGGGAAAGCCGGTACGGCGGCAATTCCTTCAGCCATCTACAATGGTGTTCTGCGTACGTATACTTGTTAAATAATACATATGAAAGAGGGATCATTCTTGGTTTTCACCTATTTTAGGGTTTGTCAATGAGACGGAGGGGCATGAAGAAAAACTGGTGGCAGCAAAATATAGACTGCTGCTGACCAGGCTATGCGATAATACCCGAAGGAATAAAAAATAATTAGTTTGTATTTTTATAAACAGTTTTCTTCATAATAATGTTGTATTTGTAACTTTGTAAAATTATTTATAAAATATAAAAAAATAACAATTAACAAATAAATACGACTGGAAGCCATATCTTCGTATGTATTGCAGCTTATAGCGTAATTTAGTTCGTAGTTATTGTTCAAAATCCAACCTGTGTTAAAAAAAATGGTCATAGAAAAGTTGAAGAAAAGTCGCAGAAAAGTCATAGAAAAGTTGAAGAAAAGTCGTAGGAAAGTCGTAGAAAAGTTATGGGAAGAAAAATCGTAGAAAAATCAGAAAATTCGTAGAAAAGTCGTGTAAGGAAAAGTCGTAAATAAGTCGTAGAAGAGTTGAAGAAAAGACGTAGAAAAGTTGTAGAAAGAAAAGTTTTTTTTACGACTTTTCTACGACTTTTCTACGACTTTTCTTCAACTTTTCTGACTTTTCTACGACTTTTCTTCAACTTTTTTACGACTTTTCTACGAATTTTCTGACTTTTCTACGATTTTTCTTTCCATAACTTTTCTACGACTTTCCTACGACTTTTCTTCAACTCTTCTACGACTTATTTATGACTTTTCCTTACACGACTTTTTTACGACTTTTCTACGACCACAAATTTGTCACAGAACAATATGTACTATAAATAAATATAAATTTTGTAGAACAACATACACAGAACTATCATTTATTTACAGGTAACAATAAACTCTAACTATAGAACACAATAAAACAAGGTAACAATAAACTCTAAATATAAAACACAATAAAACAAGTTAACAATAAACTCTAAATATAAAACACAATAATTAATACAGAACTATTTTTACAAACAAAAATCCAGACACATCCCAACACACACACATACACACTCGCAGACAAACACACTCACACGCATACATTCAATCATTCATTTCCCAGTCAGGATCGTCGTCGTCGTCATCTTCTGCATTTCGATCATTTAATGGCCCATCCAAACATTGCTCGAAATGTCCGCCACGTTGTTGTATACACAACGCAGCTCTGCGTCTCACGTCTCGCGTTGATCTTCGGATGACGTCCGGATCAAGATGATCTGCGTAATCATGAATCTTTTGACGCAATTCATCTACATTTTGAGGTCCCTCGCCATGGTAGACTTGCTCCTTTGACGATCCCCATAAAAAGAAATCGCAAGGATTGCAGTCTGGCGATCTTGCAGGCCATTCAAATGGGCCATTACGGCCAATCCAGCGACCAGGATATATCTGTACCAAATTCCCATGGTTAGCAAAATTGAGTAGTATGTGTACAAGGTAAGGTATGTCTTGAAAGTAATGTCAGTAAGTCGATTAAATATCATTTATTGAACTGCTCGTTACACGTGATTAAAAATCTTCAAAATAGGCTTCTTCTGTGTCAATACATCGGATCCAGCGAGTCTTCCAGCTTTCGAATGCATTGCGGTAGGCCTCCTCCGGAATGTCCTTCAATGCCGCGGTACAATCTCTTTTGATTTCGTCTTCTGTCCCGAAATGCTTGTTTTTCATGGATTTTTTGAGGCGTGGAAACAAAAAGAAGTCGGGGGGACTTACGTCCGGGCTGTACGGGGGCTGGGGGATCGTTGGCACCTCTGCTTTAACCAGGTAGTCGGAGACGATGAAGGCGGTGTGGGCCGGAGCATGGTCGTGGTGCAACCTCCAGTTGTCTGCGATGTCTGGCCGGACGCGTTGAAGCCTGTGTTTCAGTCGTTTGAGGACATCCAGATAAAATTTGGAGTTCACAGTTGTACCAAGAAGGCCCCCTGGAAGTCCTCAAACGACTGAAACACAGGCTTCAACGCGTCCGGCCAGACATCGCAGACAACTGGAGGTTGCACCACGACAATGCTCCAGCCCACACCGACTTCATCGTCTCCGACTACGTGGTTAAAGCAGAGGTGCCAACGATCCCCCAGCCCCCGTACAGCACATTTTGTTTCCAGGCCTCAAAATACCCATGAAAAACAAGCATTTCGGGACAGAAGGCGTAATCAAAAGAGCTTGTACCGCGGCATTGAAGGACATTCCGGAGGAGGCCTACCGCAATGCATTCGAGAGCTGGAAGACTCGCTGGATCCGATGTATTGACGCAGATGGAGCCTATTTTGAAGATTTTTAATCACGTGTAACGAGCAGTTTAATAAATGATTTTTAATCGACTTACTGACATTACTTTCAGGACATACCTTGTACCTAAAATTTCTTCGATAATTGGCGATAATGAGTAAAATTTTTAGATTTTATAATTTTGAATTTTCGTTTGAAAAGAATTAGAAAAACATCTGATTGCATTTGTGATGTATACCATTCAAAAGCTCTTGGATAGTGCTTTCAACCGCGATCTTGCCCGTTTCTTTAGACTAATTTCCACCAAAGATGTAAAACTTTAAATTTTAATCAATTTTTTTCTTGGGGAGGTTCAAGTACGTGACCGGAAGTGTATATCGAAATATCAAAACTCACCAAGCTCCTGAACGCGCCTGTAATGGTAAGCATGTTGTCCGTCGTCTTTCATTATCCGCTGTGCCGTACTGTACGAGCATCTCATGACGAAATTGTCTCGCATTTCTCGAGCGACGTTTGCGCAAGCTGTTGGTTGGGTCCCGGTCAAAAGCTTCGACTACGGGATCATGAAGGGCATCGCGCAGATCTTTTGCGCGTCTACCGTCAGGGTTTCGCACGGTCGTGCTACCTGTCTCGCGTAACCTCCGCTCCGTCGCCGCGATAATATTAGGTGTGGGCATGTTTTGTCGGATTCCTTCAAAACGACGGCGGTATTCCCGAGCTGCCCGCTCGCGGTTACCTTCCGCCCAACCAAGGCACAATACCATATCAGTATATTCCGCGGCCGTATATTGTACGCGAACCATGACGAAAATAATGCGTTCACGCGATAAAAGCAACGAATGACAATAAAAAAGGGTTTAAACAAATGAATAATGAGGAGAGAACTGGACTGCATTTGACTGTGAGTTGAGGCAGGCATTATGCAATTGTTTCTTTTTTTTAAATAACAAGGATTTTTCGAATTTTAGCACATTGGTATTAATATTATAACATTATTTAAAAAATGTTTCACTTACCTGTATTCCTGTAATTATGCTTATTATTAACACACGCATGTCAAGAATAAAGAAAGCTGTAATTTTAGTTAGTCGTTCGCTGGTATTGAGCGCCAATTAAATTGTTAGGCTTGTTAAAAACGGTGAAAAGCGCTTGCATTTTCAAGTTACTTAATAACATCAATTCATCGTCTTAATTCGTCGATCGATGTCGATTAGAATAATTCTAAGTTGAGCACCACTTTCAGTCGACTATGGCGCGCCTGTCAGCCCTCCTCGCTCGCCGCGCCGCGCTCTACGTTCTAAAGCCGCCCGCTGATTGGCTGCTCTTTAAAATTAATTCTCTCATTATCTAATTATCAAAAAAAAATTTGAAAAATTTTATCTTAAATAATTTTTCGAGACGAATCCAGGGATATAAGTTTCATTCAATGTTTCTGAATCACCGTATATATTATTATCAAAGAAGATCGCATTTTGCACCTTGTAAGATTATTATGAAGTATACACACATACACACATCCATATAGTAGAGCATAGAGATATATATAGATGTAGAGATTTTATCGGTCGTACCGTAAGACGAAAACAATTTCGTAAAACTTGGAAAGTCAAAGGCCGGGATAGGAAAACGTGCGGGTGTGAGTGACAGATCCGAGTTTTCTTCAATTTCTACTGTATATGGACTCGCTACGAGATCTTGCGCTCGGTGCTCTCGACGGTTGGTCGATAGAGCACAGAACGAAGATCTCTAGCGAGATCTCTCAATATATATTGTGACGTGGTATTTCGTGAGGCTCGGGCAACCTCACCACGTGCACTTTATTTGCTCTGCTAGGCGCCAGCCAGGTTTCGCCTGGCGGTGCTGGGTGCTGAAAATCTTAAAAAAAAAGGAATTCGGTCGGAAAGAAAACTCCCGTACATCGTTTATTCTTAAGAACAAAAACCGGATCAGCTGGACTATATGTCATAAATAATAAAAAGGCAAACAATAAAATAATTCAACTGCATCGCAAATTCAGCTTAGAAAGTCTGTTACAACGGGATCCTAAGATGGCGACCCGACACGGGCCGATTCGCCTTTCTCTCTCTCACTCTCTCTCTCTCTCTGCCTCTGTGAGTATATCTACACGCATCTCATATCGCCTCCTGCTTTCTGTGATTTTTTTCTGCCGCTTTTTGCCTTCGGGCCTTTTTGCTTGCAGTTTTCGTGTGTGCTTTTTTACACGCTCTGCCTTGGGCATGTCAGTTTTCCTACGAATCATCGTCTTGAGCTGCATTTTTCCGGGAAAAGTGTGTCATTTTTCGTCTAGCCTCTCATCTACTGTCTTCACAAGATTGGGATTCTTTCTTCGGGAGAGTTCGGGCATCACCGTAAGTTTTGGCGGGAACTACCACACCTCTGCGACCGCCATTGTTACCGGGTTGCCAAATTGCCGCCTCTCTGGCCCAAACCAGCTCTCATCATTCATCGAAGTCTTCATTCGTCCTGGATATCACCGGTGCTGCGCGCGGCTCTCTCCTGCCCACCTTGGTTTGTGAAACCTAGCTCATAAGAACCACACTGATAACTATTGGTCCTGAATCCCGCCAACTAAAAATGGATCCACCAAACTGTGCCGGTTGCAAAAATCCTGCCGTTGACGCTAGAGTCACATGTCCCGACTGCGGGACTAGTTATCATCCTGGCTTGTGCCAAAGTTTACTTGCCGCGTCCAGGATCTCGACTCTGTTGTCGAAACTCATTGCCACAAACCCTCAAAAGTTTTGTCAGGGCTGGCAGGACCGGTACGCGCCAGGCTTCGATGATCATGGAAGCGATTCCAATTCAAACTAGTAGCCTGCTGACCACGTGTGTTACCACCACCACAGCAACTACGATCACGCTGACCACCACCGTTGCTTCTCCTTCCAGTTCTTCTTCTTCTTCTTCCACTTCTTCTGCCTCTACTGTCGTGTCGCCTCGCTTGTCACCATTTGCGGCCATTCGTACTCTCAGTCCGTCGCTGAATGCTCAGTCGAGCGTCGAGACGTCTTCCGACTTGTCTCTTCGTAGTAAGCTCGACACGCTGGCCCAGATGATTGCGACCTCTGAGGCTCGCATATCAGCCTCTATGGATGAAATCCTTTTGCGTATGGACGCCCTGGATCACCTGGCGGCCCAAATTGGTGATCATGACCGCAGAATTACAGGCGTGGAGGCTGGAGTTCGTCGCCTCACGAAGGAACTTGCCTCCCTTCGGAGCTCCCCAGCAACACGCCAAATCGAGTCGAAATGTTCGCGCGAATTAATCATTTCTGGACTCCCGGTCGATCTGGGGCACCCTGATAATGAGGTGGTGGCTGCCTTACTTCGCGAACTGGGGGCGGACTGTTGGCAGTCCGATGTCATTGGCATTAGACGGATGCACAGACCTTCCCTTAATTCATCCAGGGGTGCGTCTGATCTGCAAGCTACAGGCTCTCATCCTGGTCAGCCGGGCTTCTCAACTCAGGCCTCGTCCCCGCGGGTTTCCTTGGTGGTCCTCCTCAAGTCTGCCGTAGCTCGTGACTCCATTATAGATGCGAAGAGAAAGCGCCCAGATCTCAGGCTTTCCAAACTCTTCTTAAACGCGCCTGCTATAACTATAAACGTTAATGAGATGTTGCCTGCAGACACTTATGCCCTTCTTAAGCGAGCGAGGGCGGCGGCCAAGCTTGCAGGTTTTAAATATGTCTGGATTAGGGATAATGTTATCAAGGCTAGGAGGGCTGATGGTGAACCACCTATTACTATATCTTCGGAACTCGACCTTGACTTGCTCATTTGACGGGTACCTACTGTAGTGCTTCCGCAACCCGATCCTAACCCTTCTTATACACTGCCTTCTTCTTCGTCTAAGTTAATATCTGCCTCTACCGATTCTCCTCTCACGGTATCATGCTATAATGCCAATTCTCTGCTTGGCCACATTGACTTGGTGGCCGCCCAATTTATTGCCAGCGGCGCCCATGTCATTGTGGTCACGGAGACCTGGCTTCATGACGGCATACCAGACGAGATGGTTGCCCTTGAAGGCTATACTATCCTACGAAACGACAGGATCGGCAAAATGGGTGGCGGGGTAGCCCTGTATATCCACTCCTCTCTCCGGGTTCGCTACCTAGTCTATTCACCTGGTGCCTTCTCAAATCAACCGGAATACCTTGCAGTGGAGGTAAACTTTGCCCACGGTGCTCCCATCCTCATTGTAGCCGTATATAGACGCCCCAAGGCGGCGTTATTTGAGTCGCTCTTGTCAGATTTGCTCAAGATTTCCCATGCATATCGGTCTACCCTAATACTTGGGGACTTGAATTGTGTCCTAACGCGACATTTATTCGAATCCTCCTCCTTACTTGAGTTTGTAAAGTCGGTATCATTGCACGTGGTTCCCTCTACCCCCACGCATCACATCTCGTCTTCCGACTCTTGGCTTGATGTTGTTCTTGTTGACTCCTTATCGCGAGTCATGAGTTTTGCCAAATCTGAGGCACCATTTATTGCGGGGCACGACTTAATCACTGTCACTTACAACTTAGGAAGTACAGAATTCTTTCCCATGGCTAGACCTCGGCGCAATTACTCCTTTCTCCAAGCCGATGCTTACCTAGAAACCCTGAGTCGCCTACTTGAAATTGAACCTGTTCTCCACGAACAGGTCGAACTTCCTGGTCAACTGGAAGCCAGGGTTTCTTCTTTAAACCGTTGCATCCTTCATGCATTGGACAACCATTCGCCACTGGTACCTGTCCCGCTAAAAAGACGCCGCCCTCGTTGGCTTGTGCCCTCGCTCCTGGACGGCATTAAGCGCAAAAATAGGCTCTTTAAATCTGCAAAACGCTCGGCTTCCGCTTTAGCTTGGTCTGAATACCGCAACTGCAGGAATGCACTTGCTGCTGATATCAAAGAGGCCAGGAACAAATTCCTTAGTGATCGGATTTAACAGGCTGAATCGAGCTCTGACATCTGGGGAGTCTTATCTGCCGCTGGGCTTGTCGGCTCCTCCCTGGCATCCCCGCTGACCTTCTTCTCACCTGATGAGTTGAACCTTCACTATGCGGCTGTTTCAAGCGCCACGGGTGGTTGCTCCGATGCCTGGTTTGCGGAGATTCTCCAGATGGCAGTTCCTGATCCCTCATTCGATTTTAGTCCTATCTGTGTCCAGGACGTTACTGATGTTTTGCACACCTTACGCTCACGGCCGTCCGCCCGAGGTGCCGATGGGATTTCCATGAGGGATATGCGCCTCTCCATTCCTTCTATCGTAGGCTACATCACAGACCTGTTCAACTCTTCCTTGAGCATTTCTGTTTTTCCCTCCCAATGGAAAATTGCATATGTTCGAGCGCTCAGCAAAGTCCGCATTCCCTCCTCACCCTTCGACACCAGACCAATTGCTAACTTGTGTGAACTATCCAAGTTACTTGAGAGACTGGTTGGACGACAGCTCCGCAGCCACCTGGACTCAAATAACATTATAGATCTCAGACAGTCTGGCTTTCGTCCGGGTTTTAGTACTCAGTCCGCTTTATTAAGGGTGTTGGATGATGTCCGACTGGAGATCGACAACCGGAAAATTACAATCCTGCTCCTGTTCGATTCCTCCAAAGCCTTTGACACCATCCCACACCCTATCCTTCTGCAAAAGCTACGTGGCATCGGCTGTACCGATCGTGCTCTTGAGTGGCTGCGGAGCTATCTGGCGGGCCGCTACCAGGCGGTCATTGATGATTCTGGTTGCCCATCTGCCCTCCAGCCTTTGTGCTCTGGTGTTCCCCAGGGCTCTGTACTGGGACCGTTACTTTTCACTGTTTTTATAAATCATGTGGGATCTGTCCTCACCTTCTCTAAGCACGTCCTTTTTACTGACGACCTGCAAATATATCTCTCCTGCCTTCCACAAGACCTGCCCTTAGCAATTGAGCATGTCCGTCAAGACGTCCAGGCTGTTTTCGATTGGTCGTCCCAAAATGGCCTTAAATTAAATCTTAGCAAAACGAAGGCGATGGTCCTTGGCAGCCAACGCTATGTTTCAGATATAGCCGCTGACCATCTGCCTCCCATTACTGTTAACAACTCAGCAATACCCCTACTGAGGTTAGAAACCTTGGAGTGCTGCTCTCGCCCTCGCTCAGCTGGAGAAGCCATGTCTTTTCTATCTCGCAAAAGGTGTTCGCAACTCTCTATCGACTAAAGCACCGAAGAACCGCGCTCTCCCTGGACGTACGATCCCAATTAGTTAAGGCATTAATTTTTCCACTAATTGATTACTGCTGCTTAGTCTATGCCGACCTATCTGGGATCCTAAGCCTCAAGCTTCAGCGAGTTCTTAACGCCTGCATCCGGTTCATCTTTGACTTGCGACGCGATGAACACATTTCGCCTTTCAGAATCGGCAGACTTGGCTGGCTCTCCTTGGAGAACAGGAGCCGTTATTTCCTCGGCACGTTTTTCTACAAGCTCTCAGCTACTGGAGTCCCGGCTTATCTGGCTGATAGCTTTGTCTTGCCTAATGACGACATTCGTCGATCTTCCAGGCTACTTTCATCCCAACTCCCGTACAGCCTCCCTACCTGTAGGACTGAGTCCCTGCGAAACTCGTTCTTTGTCTCCACTATTTACTTCTGGCACTCCTTGCCGGTGGAGATAAAAACGGCTCCTTCCTTGGGCACCTTTAAATACCTACTGTTTAATCACCTGCATACACAAGAGGAAATTGAATGGGGTGGCACCGCGCAAACCCAACCAATTATCACACCTACTTAAATCCATTTTTTAATGCGCTTTATCTACACTCTCACCTTTTCTTTTCTTATAATAATATTATTCTTACATTAGTCTCATGTACAAATAATTTTGTCTTACTATCATTATTATTTATCTAACTTTATTACTGTAAATAACGCTATTAGGCAGAACTATCTCTTTTGCTTTCCTCTCTTTATTCGTCTACTCTTACATTTACTTTTGTTATTCACCTGTTTAAGTTTGTAACAACCTGCGACATATAACTAACTATCTACATTCAGCTATATCAACTCTATGTACCACTATGCTAAGTCTCTTACTGTATTCTCTTTTGACCTACAGTTTATCTAGGTCATAAATAAATATATCTATCTATCTATCTATCTATCTATCTATCTATCTCTCTCTCTCACATACTTTCGTTCTCACACTCACTCCAAGTCAAAGGGAGGACTCTCGGTGAAGCCGGATGACCCCCCTGGGCACGTTATTATCGGGTCGGAATCCCGGAGTCGGTATTTCGCCTTGGGGAAGAGTGGAAGACTCTTTCCCCGGAACTCTCGGGTCTCTACCGGGCAATCGCGAGTCGATCGTGCCACCCGGTAGGCGGCAGGTACCCGGAAAAACCAAATAAATAATGAAAAACCAAATAAATAATAAAACACGGAAACGAAAATACTACAATCGAAATATAAAGCAAAGCTTTCCAAAGCTTCGCTCACCAACCTCTTTCGGCGAACACCTCCGCTCGCTCGGCCTTTTCTCCCTTTTCTCTTTACCCGTTACGGGACTAACCAAGATGGCGGAATACAATTCGAGAAGCGTCACAGTATCCGTCCGTTCAGTCGTACACCGAGCACGAGAATGCCCGCTGCTTCTTCCTCGTTGATCGTTGAAGGGAGAGGGGGAAGATCTACCCGGATCGTAACGCCTAGTTACCAGTTGGCCCCGTCCGTTGCTGCTCTCGGTACTAACAGCAATCCCCTAGACCGCGCGGGAGGATTTGAAGTTATCGAGTCTCGGTTCTCTACTTCCGGTCGTTGAATTCGCCGGGACTATCCGGGACAGGTTGGCGAGGCTTTCCTGTCCGAAGTAGCAATCATACCCGTTGATTCCTCCATTCCTTAGCGGGGGAGGAGGTATTTCCCTCTGGCCGATGATCGTACGGATGAGCCTCCTCGAATTGTCCCGTGTAAACAACATGGCTCCGGTCCTAGTCCTCTCCGCGCCTCGCGTACTCGTTGATCGTACCTTCGATCTTCGATCGTGTTGCGGTGATAATGCAAGAAATAAAAGAACGAGCCGGAGAAACCATATTTGAGGGTGGAGTGCCCAGGGCCGACAACGTGCCTCGCCGTTTACAGAAAATCCGGGTTTTTAACCCCGATTCCCGTGCTTGACGTACTTTTGCCGGATTTAAAATCTTTCATGTAATTCATTTGGATGGGGTTCGTAAAAACCCTGTCACACCCCTCCCCTCTTTGCGACGAGCTATTCCGAAATGGATGGCGAGTCCTTGAAAGCTTCGATAACCCGAAACACGAATTGAACGTAATTGAAGTTATTACGTTCCGGGAAAAAAGGCGACGTTGTGACCCCGTATGGCAAATGCAACGCTACGTAAAACAAAGAAAAATAATGAGTGTAACTGTGAGACGAAAAGATTAGGCGATCCTAATCCTATGGACACTCTGAAAAGACATGCAAAGGGGTCGGTTGAGTTTAGATTTTCGACTTACTACCTTCACCAGTGGTTCGGAACAGAGGGTGGTAACGAAAGAATCGTACTACAATGTGCTCCCACTTCAATTTTATTAAAGTGCCGAACAGGGAGCCGGTTTTCGGTACATCTCAGTGTAGTATGTTAAAGTTCCGGGCATTTTACCTCCGTCGGTTGCGGCCGGTACAGTCCAGACACGTTGTCCGGGTGTATCCAGGTTGGTGGCAGTCCGGACAAAACTCCCGTTTTGGCCGGAAGCAGTGCTGTAGTGGGTGCTCCTCGGAGAAGCAATTTGGGCACCGGGTTCCTATGGTGTCCATCTGTCGGTACTCTTCTTTGCGCCTCACCTCGGGGGGTACCTTCCGGACGAAGGCTTGTTTTCGAGAGTGGTCCGGCTTTACAGCTAGTTTCCGGCGTCCCCACATAATCCGGCCCTGAGGAAACTCCTCCGCTTGGGTCTGTGGACACTTAACCTCCGGCTTCCGGACCTCCGGGACGACCGGTGGTGCGGGTGTGTACCAGATCTCCGGCGTTGGCCCCCGGAAGAAAACGTATATGTTGGAATCCGTTGTCGGGATGACCTGGCCAATCTGCATCTCATGTAGCCGATCGACCATTTCGGCTAACCTATGGGCTACCTGCTCGTGGGTAGCCTCAAAGAGTTCCAGGACCTCCTGGATCATCTGGCAAATCTCCTCCCAGCTCAAACGTTCTTCGTTGGATCGTGGCCCGTCCATTTTCCTAGGGCACGAGGAAGAAAAGCAGAGCCGAGGGAGAAAAAACAAAATAAATTAACCATGCCGAGAAGCCAGTATAGGTGTGGAAATGGGAAAAAGACAGAGAAAATAATATAACGAGATTAGAATCCTGTCATTTTCCCAGAAACGAGTTCCCTAGGTTTCCTTTCACGAGATACATGCAAGTCTATCGTTTAATTATCGGCCCGGAGAGTGTGACGAGGCAGTTTTCCAAAGGCTGCCTCTCGATTTGACCCCGTAGTATACGGAGCGAAGTTGCTCTTCCGAATTAAATCCCGGTTGATACGGATCGATTCCGTCACCAAGTCGTTTCGGTCGAAATAAACGGCTGGTTCGCTCGCGGCGAACCCGGTAAAGATTATCGCGATTTGTGAAACGGGAATTCGCGATTAACCCTTATTTGCGTATTGTGAGATAACTATAGACTGTGCATCGTGAAGGGTTAGAGCCGTAATTTCATATTATATAGAGATAATGGGACTTACCGAACGACAACTCGGGTAGTACAGTGGGATTCGAGGAGCCGCCTGTCCGGACATTGGGGAGGGCGAAAAATACCGGACGCACAATCAGTTCCTTCAGGACGAGGGAAGGCCGTGACAGAGTGAAGGGTAGTGGAATCCCGGGTGTCGAGTGAGGGTGCCTGCGGGTTGCCTATCCGGGATCCAGGATCAAGAGAGGCTCTCCCATAGACATTACATCGGAGTGCCGGAGTGCAGCCCGACTCCGAGGCCGGAAGTATGCCATTAGGAGTCACCTCAATTACGGACGGGAGATCCAACCCGATCCGTAAGTTGAGGAGCTGCAAGGCCGAGTTCGGATGCAAAAAGGAGCGAAACGCGCAGTGGTTTCGTTCCTCTTCTCCGTGAAAAACTGCAGTCCGTTGTAACGTGGCGTTTCTCACGCTACGTTACAAGTGATATTTCGGAACATACCCGTCCAGAGGAGACGTCAAGTCGGTTGGATCGGTATGTATCTTGGCTACGGAATCGTGTAAAGGGCTAGATCCCTTAGGCTAAGCTTAGGATAAGTTTAGATATAAGGTAGCGATAAGCAGCGTATAGGGGAAGCCATAGGATTCGATTGGTTCGTCTTGTCGATCGGAGAATAACCAACCAATAGGGCACTCACCATTGGAATCACTCGCCATCGGTCAACGAACATCGGTTGGGACATCTGTCGGAATCTCGGGAAGCAAGGACGATCGGTAACCAGGAAGGTACCGATTCCTAATCAGTGGCAGCACCTCCTTATCGCCAAGTAAAGGAGTGCAGGACAGCGCAAGCGCAGCCACGCCCCGAGGATGAAGACGATGAAGAAGAAGAAGATCGGCACTTCTCCCTTGGACGGCGTCACGACACGAAGGCTTGTGGAAGCGGACATTTTGGACGCATTGAGTCCGGGGATTCTTTCCTTTGATACGTGGGAGTTCGATTCGGTATTTCGGTTGGTGAGTGCCCGCGGGCTTTAGTTTGGTTATAGAGCGAGCTTTTCTCTTGACCTTAGAGATAGTAAGGAAGAGAGAAAGCTACGCTACATTTTGGAAGGATTGGTTCGGTCGGTTGCGTGGGAACCACGTTGTCCACTCGACCGTTAGAGTCACCATCTTGGTTTCGTTGCCTGGGTGGCTTACGAATCCAGATTGACTTCGCACTTCGAACATTTTGGATTTGGCTTCCCCCTTTCTTTTCGTATTTGATTTTGGACATATTTGTAGAAGATTATTTTCTTTTGTATCAGTTTCATTCGGATTGGTCCTTTTTGATTTTCATTTTGGTTTCGCCACTTAGTTTTTGGTTGGGTCCAGTTGGGGACCACGTGGCGAAACAGGACCCGAACTGCTAAAGGGGTTTTCCCGACATTATTATTGTTATTATTACTATTATTTCTTTTTGTTTATATTAAAGTCTATATTATTACGAATTTTGGGATTTATTCATTTGGGGGATTTTCCTGTGGGTTGACCTTTTCTTTTCAGGTTAGGTCGGCAGTCGGCAGAGTCGTGGCGGAACCTTCACGTCCCGGAGATAAGAGATAATCGGTTTTGGGTTTTAGAGTTTTTGGGTTGCTTCGGAAAGTCCTTTGGGACTTTTAGAAGGTTAAAAAGTCCCTGGCGCCCTTCTGGCTTTGGATCTCTTGGGAAAGGGTGTCAGTTTGTGCCGGGAAGCCGCTCCCGAGGTTCCCCGGTTACACCGTTCGGATGCAGTAGGAGCCGACGGGAGCCGAAGAGTCCCGACGCCAAGGGAGAAGTCTCGCGACGAGCACGGTGACGTCACCCGTCTAGGAGCCCAGGAGAGGAACAAAGACCGGGAGATACGACTTAGCCAGCGCGTTGGAGAGAGGGAGAAAGAAGAAGACTCCAACGAAGACAGCGCGTATTTGGATCGCCAGCTGACGATAAGTAGACCAAGACTTTCTTGCGGGTATTGGAATATTATTGTTTCCGTGCTGACGTCAGAATTGTAGATCAGCTGTCGGGTCGTTAGGATCTGAATTGATTGTTGAGCGTATGGAATGAGAGGAGCCGCGAATTATGTATGATGACCTGAGGTCAGAAATGGAGTGATGATGCGATTTGTTGCGATCAGACTTTGTTAGTGCGATCACTAAAAAGAGATTCGAGACACCAATTATATATATATTTAAATGTCTTTGTAGAAATTATCGCTTAGTAAATATATGCCTTCGTCTTGTCTTACCAAATAAGCTGTAGCTATTTTATTGTGAGTGCTACCAGAGGACCCACGAAAAGAACCCTTGAGTAGAGTTAGCCAGGGAATATTTTGGGACAAATAGTGCAGCTAGAATAAGGTAGCAACCATTGGCCGCGTCCTTTTGTACCCCGATCGGTTGGAATCGAGGAGGGGGAGTCAGCCCAGCGGTCGGAGTTTCGGGCAACTGCATCTGCAGTTGGTCGAGACCCTAGAGGGGGGCCCTCTGTCTCCCGATTGGTTCGGGCGGTAAGACCACGAGTCTTTATCCGACTCGTGATATCCGAACGACCGAGCGGACGGTCACAAGAGGTAACGGTATACGCTCCTTCGGAAGAATCGCGGGTTTCAGATCTTTTATATGGTGTTTCCCGATATTTTTCCCTTTCAAATCGACGAGTTCATATATGACGCGGGATAAGATTTTCGAAATCTTAAACGGTCCGGAGTATTTCGGCGCTAGTTTAGCTGCCACTCCCTGCACGGTGGACGAAAGTACGCGATTCCGCTTCCACACGGCATCGCCAACGTCGTACGTTAGGTCTCTACGCGTCTGATTGTAATATTTTGCCTGTCGTTCGTTCGGAGGCTCCAGGTACTGTATTATTAAGTCGTGAATTTCAGTCATCCGGAGCATTCGTTCAGCCCACGCTTCCGGATCTTGCTTTGGCAAGTGGATCTTCCCGTCTAAAATGCGCCGGGCTAAGCGTGGGAGTGAAGGAATGCGTCCGAAATTCACGAAGGCTGAACTTATCTTCAAAATACTATGTACGGCCGGATTGTACGCGAACTGAAACTGGTGCAGGTGCTCGTCCCAAACGCGGTGATTTCCCTCGACGTAGGCAGTAATCATGGTCTTGATTATCCGGTTCATCCGTTCCACCGGGTCAGCCTGTGGATGGTAGGGCGGTAGAGTAAGTATCCGGATTCCATATCCTCGGCAGAAGTTCTTGATGGTCCGGTTGGCAAATTCTGTTTTATTATCCGTCAGGAACACGTCTGGACTGCTCCAGCGATAGACGATCTTCTTCTCGAGCGCTTGGAGAATTGACTTCCCGTTGGCTTTCCGTAGGGGGACGTATTCCACCCATTTACTGTGCAGATCGTGGAACACCAGCGCATACTGGGATCCATGAGTGCTCTTGGGGAACGGTCCCATGATGTCCGCTGCAACAATTTTCCACGGTGCCGCAGCGATTCGCCGTCCCATCAATCCTGGAGGTGCCTTTTGGTCGACTTTACACCTCTGACAGGTCTGGCATATCCGGACGTACCCTAAAATGTCGGGGTACATTTCGGGCCAGTAGTAGTTCTCAGTCGCGCGAGCGTACGTTTTGCCGACTCCCAAATGTCCGGATTGCAGATCATCATGAATTTCCCGCAATATAGCGTCTCGGGAACTGGGAGGAACTACTAGTTTCCACGCGTTCAGGTCTGGTACAATTAACTCCAGATACGTGTTTGGGCGGTACCGTAGCAGCTGTCCGTCCTCGATTTTCTATCCGTCGAACCGTTCCGGATGGGACTGGACGTCTTCCAGTCGTCGTTCGTACCATCGTTCTTCGTGATTCTCAGGCCGTTCGTCCTTGGCTGGGTCTTTCGTTTCTTTGCTGTTTTCCGGATCCATTGCGGCGATCTCGTCTTCCGGATTGGGCTCGTACATCCGGGATAAGGCATCCGGAACGTGATGCAGCGCTCCCTTGCGGTGCACCACCGTATAGTCGTATTCTAACAATTCCAGAGCCCATCGAACCAATCGTCCACCCGGAGTCTTCAAGTTGTGCAGCCATCTTAAGCTGCTGTGAATCGTGATGACGGTGAAATGGTACCCTTCCAGGTAATGGCAAAACTTCCAGATTGCCCAGATAACCGCTAGACATTCCTTCTCGGTGACCGTGTAGTTCGTTTCTGCCGGTGAAAGTGTCCTACTCGCGCATGCAACGATGTATTCCCTGTCGTCCTTCGTCTGACTAAGGACGGCACCCAATCCCGAATTACTGGCGTCAGTTTGCAATGTAAATGGTAGAGAGAAATTCGGCGTAGTAAGAACCGGGACCGTTGCCAAGGCAGTCTTAATTTTCCGGAAGGCTGCCTCCTGTTCCTCTCCACACTGCCACTTGACGCTGTTCTTCAGGAGTTGACTCAAGGGCACGGTTAAATCGGCGAAATTTTTTAAAAATCGGCGATACCTCGAAGTCATCCCGAGGAAACGGCGTAGTTGCGTCAACGTCTTCGGGGCCGGATACTCGACGATAGAGGCTACCTTTTCCGGGTCAATTTGTAGCCCATCTTGGTTAACTCGAAACCCAAGATACGTGACTTCATTTTGACAAAATTCGCACTTCTCCGGATTTAGTGCCAATCCGGTTTCTCCAATGGCCTTTAGGACATGGCCTAACCACAAGAGGTGTTCGTCGAACGTAGGTGTAACGATTATGATATCGTCCAGATAAGCGAAGGCGCATGGAACCATGTCTGGATCGATAAGGGGGTCAAGAAGCCGCTGAAACGTTGCCGGAGCCCCCGAAAGTCCATAGGTTTTCCGGTTAAACTAGAAGAGTCCACGGCCCGGTACTGTGAACGCGGTGACTTCTTTCGAGTTTTCTTCCAGAGGTACCTGGTGATATGCCTGACTTAGATCCAGGGTGGAGATGTACAGTGAGCAACATAAATATTCGAACGGAATGATAGAAAATGATCAATCATGAGAATAGCGTACAATGAAATGTAATTTATTGAAACAAAATATTGTTGGATTTTTCTAAAACTTCATGCACATTTAGTACTTGTATGTACGCTACTATAAATACATTTTTTTCCAATTAATTACAGTTCATTGCACGCTATTCTCATGATTGATCATTTTCTGTCATCCCGTTCAAATGCTTACGTTGCTCACTGTATCTGGCTAACCTTAATTTGTCCCGAAATCCCTCGATGTAGGGTAACGGGTAAGCATCCTTTTTGGATACCGCGTTTACCTTCCTGAAGTCCAGGCGAAATCGATATTTTCTGGTGGGCACCTTAATCATCAGGACCAGAGTAGACTATTCGCTTTTGGAGGGTTCAATAACCCCTTCGGTTAGAATCCGTTCGACTTCGGCGTACATGGCTTCTCTTACGAGGAGAAACCAAATAATAACGTTATTTTATCGCCAGGTGACCCTGCGTGTCGAACTTGTGCCGAATGAGGGAGGTACATCCCATCTTCCCCGAAACTTTCGGGAGTTCTTCATCGAGGAATTGCTGGAGTCTTTCCTTCTCTGTGGAGGTCAGCTCCACGAGTCCACAGCAAGTTTCGTCGTCCTCACCCAGCGTGCTTTCACTGGCTTCAGAGGGAAGAAACGGGTGTTTCTTACTCGATAACGCGGAAGTCCAGGTGTCATCCGTACAGTTAATCTGGATTTCAAACCGATGTATAAAATTCATCACCGGTATTGTCTCTGATGTGAGAGTAAGGATAATGGAGACGGCCATATCGATGGTGTTATCATCTACTGTGATCGGCACGATCGTTTTCTCCTGGATCGTAACTACACCGCCGTTTGCAGTGAGGACACACCCGGAAGCCGCTTGTTTAAATTTCAGGCCTTCCCTGAAATCCGGGAGTAGTCCGATGTTTCCTAGAAACGTCCTCGATGATCCGGTGTCCAGCAAGGCTCGGATGGTTCGCCCGTGAAGGTCCACTTCGATGAATGGTTGCGGGATCCTTTCCAGAGTCGAAATGTCACCGCAGTATACGTTGTCGATCGGCGACTCTCCTCTCGACGTTTCCTTGAGGGATGGTGACGGCATCGGTGCGTCTCGATGGACTTCTTCCCGACAGACCATCTTCAGTTTGTTCGTCGGTTTATTTTCGGCCGTTCGTGACTTATCCAGCCGGTTCTTGCTCGTAGGAGAAACGGATGATGATTTTCCTTGTGGTTTCACCTCGGCGAATTTTCGGGTTTCGTTCTTCTTCGCCTTTTTATCTTCCTCGTCGACCGCGTCGAGCTTCTTGGTCCTCCATAATGGGGGTCGCCGCTTCCCGTACAGCGCGAGTTCACGGATGGGAGCTTCATCCTTGCCCGGTGGTGCGCGGAACTGCTGGAAACTCTCCAATGTAGCTTCCAGATCCTGAGTGCGTTCCAGGAGATCCCTCATCGTCTGGATGTTAGACCGGAGAATATGCTTTCGGTACTTGGGCTGGAGATGAGTGTACGCCATGTCCAGCAGGTCGGCGCTGGTCGGAGGATCCTTCATTTGTGCGGCAATGGCTTCCAGGCAACAAATAAATTCGGCTCCGGTTTCGTCGTCGTCTTGGGTACTCTTAGTTATGTATTCCTTCAATTGACGTTGAAGGCCGCGAGTTCCAAAACGGAGAAGGAATTCTGTTTTGAACTCCTCCCAAGTATCAATTTTATCCCAGTGCACCCGGTACCACTGAAGAGCGTGATCGTGCACGATCGTGGACTTCACGGTTGACAAGTCGTCCCGAATGATACCTCCCATATAGGCTCGGTCTTCCAGCTTCTGCAGGAATTCCTCTGCACTGCCTTCTCCTCCATTGGAGTACTGAACTTTCCATTTTCCGATGAGTTTCGCTGGTCCGGTTGCGTCCAGACGGGTTCGCTCTCGGTCATGTCTAGTGACTGGAGAGGATGATCGGTCGCGGCGTCGGTGTGGGGATCGTAGGTGTCTATGACCTCCATCGTCATCTTGATGAGGTCTAGCGCCTGGGCCGGATTCGTCATGGTGGCCCGTCCGATGTCGATCGCCGCTGTGGTCATCATGGTGGCGTCTGGCAACGGTCCGGATATCTTGATTCTGGAAGTCTTCTGGATGGTGCGTAGAGTATTTGGGGGCTTCCGGTCGAGATGGCCGGTCATAATCCTCCTCCGCACTCCAAAACGGCGTACTTGCTCCTTGTGGATGTTGACTTCTTCCGCCTTCGTACGAGGGGATTGTGAGTTGATGGACGTCCACCATACTAATAGGTCGAGTCATCGGATACGTCCCTGTCGTCGTTGTCGTGGGGGCAGAGACTGTCGCGTAGGTAACGTTGGATCTACCACCTCCAGACGTAGGTCTCCAACATGAGTCCGTTAGGGATTCTGTGCGGTCAAAATCCCTCTCTGTCCGGTCTCGTTCCCGTTGAGTCCGGTCCATTTCCCGATGAGTCTGGTCGATTTCCCGATCTGTCAGTAAGTCTCGTCTCCCATAGTCGTAGGTCGCCGATGCAGTGTGGATGCGGCCCAACGTCTCCTGTCGAGTGGTTGATTCTCTAGGGACATGAGGTTCGTGATCCGGTCGCGTCTTTCACCGATCTCGTGCTCCGCACGTACATTCGAACTCTTCTTCGAGAGGCGTCTGAAGGTCGCTTCGTAGCGGCGGGGATCTTTCTCGAGGGTATCCGGTTCCCGCTGAGTACTCTCTCGACAATCGAGTGCGATCGGTGGCACGTTCTCCTTCCGTCGGGGGTCCTCACAATCGGAGCACTTCTTCTTCACTCGAAGGATCGGTGCAGGTCCCCACGTTGTGCCTTCCGCTTCCGGATGGCGCTCCATTCTCCGGATTGGTTCATTCCAATCCGACGTGCGTCCGGTAACCACTATCCAACTCGCGATGACGATGTTCCTCGCTCAGTTCGCCCTGCGATAAGACGGCAAGCGTCTGTCGGGTAGTCGCCCTTCGCGGAAGATCGCGTGTGCGTAGCGCCATCCTTTCCCGATCCGGTTCGCTCCATCGATCAGCTTCCATCGTAATGCAGAAACGTTCCGAATGTCCCAAAATTGGAGGGAAGCTCCCGTTCGGTTCGAGAGAGTCGTTCCTCCCTTGGTCCGGACCCTCGGTCAACGGGGCCTACTGCCCTCGATTCCCTTTAGAGATGAGCGGATCGAACATTGTCGGAACAATGGGAGGATCCGTCGATGTCCTCCCAAGAGAAATACATCCACTCGCTTGCTAATTCGAAGTCGCGTCTCATAATTCCGAATATCCGCGGACTACGGCGAAAAACACCAAGAAAAAACGCGAAAAAAGAAAAAGAAAATTAATATGATCGATTACTGAAACACAATTGATTAATGCGACTGAGGGCCAATCCGTGAATAGTCGCTTCTCCAAAGATCTTTGATTCTTGTCTCGGTTTATTCACGCTCGAATTTTACGTAAGAAAAAAAAAGTATCGAATGATTCGCCCGAATGTTACGAAAAAAAAGAAAGGTAAGGGATAGCATGCACTTTTTCCTGTATTCGACAACACAAACACAAAACAAATCGGTAAAAATGATTCCGATCCGCTAAAGTGTGCAGTGAGTAAAGAGAAAGAGGAGAAAAGAAACGTTTAATTCTTTTTTACAAAAAAAGTAATTCCAAGGCAGAAATCAAAATAAAGAAACAGAAAAAATATGAAAAGAATTATAACTTTCAACATAATTAAAATAATTATGATATAGTAGTTTTCGATACAAGTGCGTAAAGCTGGTCCTTCAGGCATGGAGGGGGGAGTTGGCGCCAACCCCTCCATGCGTGTAAAACCAGCTTTACCTACTTGTATCGAAGTTTATTTTTTACAACTGAGTGTGTAAACGAGACTATCCAGCGTAAGAAAAGACAACGAAGATTCTCGACGAGTGTGAAGTTTGTTGCACGAGCCGAAGACGAGTGCAACAATCACACGAGTCGAGAATCTCATCCGGCTATGGTAGGGATGGTGCGCAGTACCCAGTTCATGCAATGACTCGTTAACTTTGCGCACCAGTGCGCAATGTAACTACTTTACGCACTGGTAGCTTACTTTACGCACTGGTGCCAAAAAGGGGTACTTTACACACGCAAAACTGGCATCTAAAGTCGAGTTTTACGCATTTAGTTGTAAAAAATTATTTGAAGGTGTTCTGGAACCAGCCGGAACGTTCCGGAAAGTTCCAGAAGCGAAAGCGAGGTTAAAGAAGCTAACCTCGGCACCCAACACGTGGTAAAAGAAATTTCTCGAACGAATGAAAAGAAATATTAAGACGTTGCTAAACGAATTTCCAAAATTATTAAAAGTTTTAATATTAATGTGGGCCCCACGTTGGGCGACAATTTATGACGTGGTATTTCGGCCGGAAAGAAATCTCCCGTACACCGTTTGTTCTTAAGAACAAGAACCGGATCAGTCGGACTATACAGGGTGGCCATAAAGTAAGTATCACTTTCAAAATTCGATATCTCAGACACCGTAAGATAAAACCCTATAATCATATATATAATTTTATTCAGTGTAATATGGGATTTCTTCCTCAACTTTTTCAGAATTTTTGGGGCATTTTGAAAAATCACTTAAATATGACCTTTTTCCTGATTCTACTCGATTTATCACAAGTATGAATGTTTTTGGCCAAGGTGACATTCAAATTAGATTATGTTAACATAATCTGAAGAAAACGCAATGCCTCACGATGTACTTGATACAATAATTGTCAATTTCAATTGATTTTTTATCAGAAAAACATTAAATTATGCGCTAACGTTATGAATAAATGTTTAGGTTAACGATGAAGAAGGGCTTCACTTGGTTCGATTCATCAACTCAAATCTAACTAATGCGGAAAATGAAGGGAGGCGCACTGAACAAATGTTGCACAATTAGGACTAAATTAAAAGCAAATTTCAGCAAAAAAAAGTAATAAAAAATTCGAGATCTCAGACACCGTAAGATAAAACCCTATAATCATATATATCATTTTATTCAGTGTAATATGGGATTTCTTCCTAAACTTTTTCAGATTTTTTGGGGCATTTTGAAAAATCACTTAAATATGACCTTTTTCCTGATTCTACTCGATTTATCGCAAGTATGAACATTTTTGGTCAAGATGACATTTAAATTAGATTATGATAACATAATCTGAACAAAACGCAACGCCTTATGATGAGCTTGATACGATAATTGTCAATTTCAATTGATTTTTGATCATGAAAACATTCAATTATGCGCTAACGTTATGAATAAATTTAAAGGTTAGCCATGAAGAAGGGCCTTTGCTTGGTTCGATTCATCAACTCAAATCTGACTAATTTGGAAATGATAGTGTAGATTTTTTGAGTGCAAAACTTAAGCTCTATCACGACGATAAGGTGGAAGCCCGTCGATGGAGGTTTTTTGTTTTTTTTTTCGTTATTGTTTTTTCTTTCTATTGTTTTTTTTATTTTTGCTTCTTATTTTTTATTACTCTTTTTTGCAGAAATTTGCTTTTAATTTCGTCCTAATTATGCAACATTTGTTCAGTGCGCCTGCCTTCATTTTCCGCATTACTTAGATTTGAGTTGATGAATCGAACCAAGTGAAGCCCTTCTTCACCGCTAACCTTTAAATTTATTCATAACGTTAGCGCATAATTTGATGTTTTTCTGATCAAAAATCAATTGAAATTGACAATTATTGTATCAAGTATATCGTGAGGCATTACGTTCTCTTCATATTATGTTATCATAATCTAATTTGAATGTCACCTTGGCCAAAAACATTCATACTTGTGATAAATCGAGTAGAATCAGGAAAAGAGTCATATTTAAGTAATTTTTCAAAATGCACCAAAAAATCTGAAAAAATTTAGGAAGAAATCCCATTTTACCCTGAATAAAATGATATATATGATTATAGGGTTTTTTCTTATGGTGCCTGAGATATCGAATTTTGAAAGTGATACTTACTTTATGGCCACCCTGTATTTCATAAATAATAAAAAGACAAACAGCTTAAAAAGTCCGTTACAACGGGATCCTAAGATGGCGACCGGACACGGGCCGATTCGCCTTTCTCTCTCTCACTCTCTCTCTCTCTCTCTCTCTCTCTCTCTCTCTCTCACACTTTCGTTCTCACACTCACTCCAAGTCAAAAGAAGGACTCTCGGTGAAACCGGATGATCCCCCTGATCACGTTATTCTCGGTCCGGAAATCCGGACCTGGTATTTCGTCTTGGGGAAGAGTGGAAGACTCTTTCCCCGGAACTCTCGAGGTTCTACCGGCCGATAGCGAATCGATCGTGCCAATCGGTAGGCGGCAGGTACCCGGAAACAACAAATAAATAATAAGACACGAAAACGAAAATACAATCGAAATATAAAGCAAAGCTTTCCAAAGCTTCGCTCACCAACTTCTTCCCGGCGAACACCTCCGCTCGCTCGTCCTTTTCTCCCCTTTCCTCTTTACCCGTGACGGAACTAACCAAGATGGCGAAATACAATTCGAGAAGCGTCGCAGCGTCCGTCCGTTCTGTCGTACGCCGAGCACGAGAATGCCCGGTATTTCTTCCTCGTTGATCGTTGAAGCCGAGATCCGTAGGGATAGGGAAGATCGACCCGGATCGTAGCGCCTAGTTACCAGTTGGCCCCGTTCGGTGATGCTCTCTGTACTAACAGCAATCCCCTAGACCGCGCGGGAGGATTCGAAGTTATCGAGTCTCGGTTCCCTCCCTCCGGTTATTGAATTCGCCGGGACTGTCCGGAAGGTATTTCCCTCTGGCCGATGATCGTACGGATGAGCCTCCTCCAATTGTCCCGCATAAACAAGATGGCTCCGGTCCTAGTCCTCTCCGCGCCTCGCGTACTCGTTGATCGTACCGTCGATCTGTGATCGGTGTTGCGGTGATAATGTAAGAAATAAAAGAACGAGCCGGAGAAACCATATTTGAGGTTGGAGTCTAGGGCGACAACGTGCCTCGCCGTTTACAGAAAATCCGGGTTTTTAACCCCGATTCCCGTGCTTGACGTACTCTTCCCGGACTTAAAAGTGTTCCCGGTAAGATCTTTCATGTAATTCATTTGAATGGGGTTCGTAAAAGCCCCATCACAATATATTGAGACGATTTGGCTGCTACCTAAGGTTCTCGTTGAGAGACGTGCAGTCGGATTTTAAAAGGATACGCGTGCTGGATGGGTTTAAATGTAAAAAATGAAGACAAAATTATTTACACTAGAGAAATTCTATAAACTACTGATATTCATTTATTGAATATCTGGGTACTATTTACAATTTGTTTCATATCAAATAATTTAATTATTTAAAGTATTTATTGATTTTGTTTCAAATAATTAATTTCGTAATTAATAAGTTAATTTAATTGAATAATTAAATCTCCCCAAGATAGGAAATTTCCCTTACGCGACTCCGATATTGAAGGGCTAGCCGCGATGCTAGTGGCTTCAATACCAAAAACTGATCCCGAGAAGGGCTGAACGCAATGTCGGTGGCTCCTCTAGATCAGTTGCATGCGGAAATGGATTCCCTTTATTCCTAGACGCGATGCTAGTGGCGTCTAGGAACTCGAACGCAATAGTGAGGGCTGGTCGCGATGCCAGTGGCTCCCTATTGCATCCGTTGCAGGGAGGATGGTGATGATAGCTTCTTTGCGGATTTCCTGTTATATCTAGAAGGGCTAGACGCAATGCTAGTGGCTTCTACAGGCAAGGATACAGCAAAAAGAGCTGGACGCGATGCCAGTAGCTCTCCACTGTATCTCTTTTACAGGAAAAGGAAATTTCCACCTTGTTTAAGGGGCCAGACGCTATGCTGATGGCTTCTAAGGTGTTGCAATTTATGAAAGGGGCTGGGCGCAATGCCAGTGGCCTTTTTCAAACGTGGAGTAGGAAATTCCTCGAGACTTTGAAAAAGGGCTAGACGCTATGCTAGTGGCTTTTTCTCTTGAGTCTCGAAGAGGAATTTAATATTGTAGAACGAGTTTGTCCTGGTCGCTATGATCGTAGGACTTCTCTTATTAATTGAGATTTCGCTTATAACTGTCTCTCTAAAGCTTCTTGCTTGTTGAGACAGCTAAAAGCATCTGAGTCTCCCAGAGCTCCCGGTCCTCCATTTATAACAGTTCCCCAGAGCCTGCGGAAGCTGAATTCGATCCTACCTCGTCGAAGACTTTTTCTCGAGAGGGGCAATTGTCCTAACGGAGAGGGTATATTCAAGGCTCGCGCTTATGCGTCACATTGGAGCATTTTGAATATCCCTTCCGTTAGACACGGCTCCCGCACGTGCTATAGGCTGGCTTAGGAACTATGTACTGCAGACTAGGATCTCGCGGGAGATTTACGTCACGCGTATCTTTAGGATAGTACACATGACCTGTGAATCTATTGGTCCTTATTGGACTTGTTTTAGTTTCCCGCAGATATGCATCATCGGGAATGAGGTTTGTGATCTATATTGGAAATAGATCTTTTATGATTCTATGTTTTTTAAAATGGCTGCTGACAGCCTGAAAATAAAGGTTTTATATTTAGAAGATAAATAAATTATTAATAAGTTGTAATAATTAATAATTAATAAAGATAAGAATTTAAATGGTGAGTAACCTTAAATTATGTGAGTGAGTTTAATCTTGATTTTAATATTTCATCAATTTCATTTGTAAGTACACACTCCTAAAACTTCTAATTTTGTGAAGCAAAATTAGAAGAATTTTTAGTTTTTAGGCTTTTTGGAAGATGGGTAAGATACATATTGTTAATCATGAAACGTTCTACCAATTGGGTGTTTGGTGGAACGTTACATCCCCCCCCCCCCTCCAAAGAAAGTAAACCTTTAACCAGTAAAGGTGTACTTTCTTTATAGAAAAAAAAGTTGCTGCTAAAGGTATAACTAGGTTTATATTTCTGTTTTTATAGATTATAAAAAACTAGGAGATGCGAAAAGAGGTTTATTCCATAAGCCACTTTTCGAAATCTTTGGTCGTCATCTCTAAATTTCTTTATTTCTTCTTTTCCTTGTGCTTCTGCCTTCATCCTCCTTCTCTTCTCCTGTTCCTCCATCCTCAACCGTTCTCTGGATTTCTCAGTCCTTTTTGATGTGGGAATCCGCGTCGTTGAGTGTTTCCTCACGGAGAGATCCTCACTCGGTGCCTCCAGGAGTCGAATTTTTTTTTAAGCTCCGGGAGTTGTATCTCCCGGTTTTTATCTTTGGTGGACAGTTGGCTGGCTGGTCTTGCCTTCGTTTGAAAATTTGTCTTCCGTCATTGTTTGTTTAGATTTTGTTGTCTGTTTTATCTTCCCTGGTAAGCGAAATCTTCTTGCTATTGCACCTTGAAATTTTCTTGGGGATATGTGTTTCCCTTCGACGTTGTCGTTCGTTTGCGTACTCTTGCTTTCCATTTTATGGGTTTGAAATATAGTTTTTGAAAGACTCTAATCGAATTAGTGCTGCTCCTAAGGATTGTATGTCCTCGTGTAATAGTTTCCTCGACTAATCGTTTGTGGGAAACTTCATCCCAATTATTATAATTATGATACATTCCTTTTTCTTTCTTTTTCTTGTGTAACCTCTCTTGTGTTTACATTTCAAGTTCAAGATCATCATGTGTGTGTTTGTGATCTTTGTATTTGAATTTGGCGGTGTTTGTATATGTTCTGTTGTTTGATGTAGTGAGCCTGGCGGGGTTATTTATGTTAAAGTTGCGGCGTTATATGCGTTCACGATTGAGAATAAGTGAGAGCAAAAAAGGGTCGAGAAACAAACAGATATTTATTGCTCAGATGCAAACAAGAACACGTATCTTGGCTAGAATGATAAACACGTATTCACGTTAAACAAAACTATTTTTAAACAAAGAACTATCGGGCATTGTCACCCTTGTAGCGCTCCTTCTACGAATCGTAAAGCGCGAATTGCATGATTTCCAACAATTTAAATCCTCTTTCTTTTTCATTTTTAATGTCTGCCGTAGTAGACCTCTTCTTCGAGTGTAAAATGTTGTTTTATTTTATTTGTTTAATTGTTATTTTGTTCTTTGCAAGATTGATTCTTGCCTTTAATTTTTTTTTTAATTGATTCGTAAAATGCACTCGTTTTCCATGTTGGGTACAATTATGGCCCATGTATTTATTATTATCGATCCCAGTTTTATGGGTAGGAAGATATTTTTGGTCGTTGTTTTGCTGCTTTTTACCGATAGTTCACTTATTTGGTCTTTCTCGAAAAAGGTATCTTTGTAAACGTTTTTTTGGTAATTCTCACAATGAGACGAAGGAGAACTCTGCCCCTGTATCTACTACGGCTGTTACTTGGAGTTCTCCTATTCGAATTCTCAGTGTCGGACACCTGGTGTTTGAAGTGGTTAACTCCTTAAGTGCCTTTTCGACGTAATGGTCATCGTTTTGACGGCTTTGCGTTTGGTCGCTCTGCTGTCTTCTTGTAAAAGCTTTGCTTTTGCTGCTCGGCTGTTTGACTGAGGATGTTTTGCTGTTGATTGGTTTGTGGATGCTTCGCTCTGTGGCTTGGCTATCAACTGATGCCTTCTAGCTTGAATCCTCGATTGATATACCCGAGGACAATGTCCCACTCTTGGGTATTCTGTCCCTTCCTAGGAATTTTTATTCCTTCTCTAGGGATTTTATCCCTTCTCTAGGAAATTTTATCCCTACTCCAGGGATTTATGTCGCTCTTCCAGGAATTTGTGTCCCACTCTTTTTGGTCTTAGTGTTGATGAGGTGGTAGGGACAAAATCATGCCTCTGGTTGGTCTATCTTGTATGGTTGGAGGTCTTGCACGTGGTACATCCCTCTTTCTTTATCCGAATCCATGTGTTGTAAGATGTACGTTGATGACCTTATCTTTGCCTTTATCCTGCAAGGTCCTTCGTAGATTGCCATAAATTTAACTATCCTCTTTGCTGCTGGATTCGAGACGTTTAATGCCTTGGCTAATACCAAGTCTCCTTCTTTAAATTCTTTGAATTTATGCGTCTTATTGTACTTTTCAGCTGCTTTCCCTCGTCGCGAGATGATTGCTTGTCGAACCAGGTGCAGATTTTGTTGGTATGATGTTTCTAGATCTTGAGGTTTGAGTTGGAACCATTTTGCCCAAGGTCTTCTTGGTTTTTTGTCCAACCGAATCTCGATGGGAGTGAATCCAGTTGTTTTATGATAGATTTCGTTCATGCAAGTCTCTATCACAGGTAACCATTTAATCCATGATATGTGATTATTTCTTGTAAATGTCCGGAAGAATCTTCCCAACTCTCTATTTACCCTTTCCATTGGGTTGGCCTGTGGGTGTCGGGTAGATGTGTGGATCTTCTGGATCCTTTTGTGTTTTAGCGTTTGTTTCCATGTTTTTGAGGTGAACTGGGTTCCTAGATCCGAAAGGATTCTTCGTGGTGTTCCTCCTTCGTTTACATAGTCCTCAAAAAGTGTTTTTAGTGTGGTCTGCGCTGTGGCTCTAGTTAAGGGATACAGACGCACATACAGTGAGCAACGTAAGTATTCGTACGGGATGACAGAAAATGATCAATCATGAGAATAGCGTACAATGAAATATAATTTATTGGAACAAAATATTGTTGGATTTTTCTAAAATTTTATACACATTTAGTACTTGTATGTACGCTACTATAAATACCTTTTGTTCCAATAAACTACAGTTCTTTGTACGCCATTCTCATGATTGATCATTTTCTGTCATCCCGTCCGAATACTTACGTTGCTCACTCTATTTGGAAAATACATCTATTATGGCTAGAGTGCATTTGTATCCGTCTTCTGTAGCTTGTAGTGGTACGTAGAAGTCTAGTGATACTAGATCCGAGGGTTTTTCGGCTCCATGACTAATGGTCTCGCGACCTAATATATTCGACAAAATATCTTCGACGAAATATCCTCGCGACTAAAAATCTTGTGGCAAAATATCTCGCGACCCCTGGTCCTCGCGCCAAATTATCTCCAGTCAAAAGATCCTCGCGACAAAATATATTGCGACAAAATTATACACAACAACAAATTATTCATTTCATCAATTAATTTTCATTAATTAATTTCAGACTTTTAATCGACATGAAAGATTACCAGATCTAACATAGATAAAAGACAAAAAGTAGACAAAAGATCCTCGCGACAAAATATCTCGTTACAAAATTTTATAAAACAACAAAACCCTAACACAGGTACAAATGTAAACACGATTTCAATTACCTCCAATTGGTGTAAATAAAATTCCAACATCGCGTGGCCTCCGTGGAAATTTCTTTTTTTTTTTAAACTAGTTTATTATGCCCTGGAATCCATGGGGCAATTTAGAAGTACATGTATATTTACATACTTATATACATATATACATGAGTGAATACCATATGCGCGTTGACAGGAAAAGAAGAAAGATAACGTAAAAGCAGTGCTAATACGAATCTGTGATAACCAATAAAAGTGGTAGTTACAACAAAGCAAGAAGAACATAAAAATAAAAGCAGAAACAAAAACAAGGACAAGAACAAGAGCAGCCGAGGATGCGCAAGCAAAGTAAAGCAACGTGGAGCTTGTTTAAGTTATTGTACATCATTTAGTCGCCTCCATTCAGTTCGCTCTTCTTCAAGAAGGTGATTATAGAGAAGCTTCTTGAACAAGGGGGTGGAATCAGTGTCAGTGATAGAGGATGGGAGAGAGTTCCAGAAATTAATTGCAGATACGGTAAATGACTTCCCAAAAAACCCACTTCTGGCGAACGGGACAACCAGTGGCCTGGAGCCGCGCTGTACTCTGATGGACCTTCTTAAATCAGGATCAGGGTCCTCAAATTCAGAATTAAGATAGGATGGGAGTCCAGTTAGAAGTATTCTAAAGATAAGGTTTCCAAGAAAGTACTTTCTGCGACCCTCGGTCGACAACCAACCCAGTCGGAAGAGTCTAACCTGCGACACACGCTCGTCCCGCCTCATATTGAATATAAATCGAATGCACTTATTGTGCAATCGTTGAAGCCTCAAATCGAGCGCATGTGATAAGTCACCATACACCAGGCAGCAATAATCAATATGAGGTAAAACGAGCGCCGCCACAAGTCTGGCCCTGAGTTCAGCACTCAATGCACTTTTGCGGTACTTGAGGTCATGCAAAGCTGCATGGACTTTGTTGGAGACAAAAGAAATATGGGAATTCCATGTCAATGACGAGGAGAAGATTCGTTCTTTTCGTTCTTTTCGCAAATTTGTTTATGTGACGTTTAAAAATAGGATTTCCATTATCTTTTAACTTGCTTGTAATACTTATCCAGAAAATTTTTTGATTTTCAGCATGCAACACTTTTACAAGATTTTTATTTTTTAAGTCGGGGGGCTGTGCCCCCCGAGCCCCCCAGCGGGGCTTCGCCCTTGCACCCCAGAAAGGGCTCCGTCCCTTCACCCCGCCGGAGACTCGACCACTGAACCCCGTTTCGACCTATTGTTGAACTGCATTGTTGTTCGCGCGCCATCACGTTGGACAAATAATTTGATTTTATTCGTCCGTATTCGGACGACTAGCCATTTCCATTTTTTTAAGGATATTTTTACAAGAAGATATTCTACCAAAATATATTGTGACGAGAAGATATTTTGTCAAAATATATTTTGACGGGAAGACGTTTAGACGAAAAGATATTTTGTCAAAATATATTTTGGCGAAGATATTTTGTCGCAGGATAAAATATCACAGATATTTAGTCGTGACACCGGTTTTTCTGGTAGAATAAATTCTCGGTTTTCATAAGATCCCGTTGTGTTATATTTGTTCCTCTGATAAATATCGCAGGCTGCTATCGTTTTGCGGATGACTTTGTGGAACTTCGGTACGTTAAAGTCTTCCCTTAAGATTCTTCTTCCAAGTGTTTGGAAGAAACTTCTACTAGTGCTACTACGAATTTAATGATGTAGTCGAAAACACCTATAATAACTTACTTTCCAATTATTAAATTAATTTAAATCTAAGAAATTATATTATGAAATTAAAAATATAAATAGAATCAGTGTTCTGAAGATGACAACGTATTAGTTGTCAAAACGTCAACACAAGAAATTTATCAATAAAAAAATTTGAAGACCAAAAGACTGAAGAAATTACATATTCATGAAGTTAATTATGTGATCTGCCATGTTTCTTATGAGTAAAAGAACTGTATAAGAACTGTATAAGAACTGTGTAAGAACTGTACACGAACTGTGTAAGAACTGTGTTCCCCTGAACAATCCCAGGGATTTTAACAGTTTCGTCGGAGATTTCCTCAATTTTTACAATATTCTTATTGGTTGGTTTTCTTATGGTGTAGGGGTTATCTTAAATTCTATTGGATTAAAATTTCTGGGGGCGGGGGGGGGGGGGGGGTTGACAAATTCTTATTTGGTGGGAGTTTCGAGTGCCTTTGGAAGGGATTTTAATTTATGTGTTTTCCGGGAAAAGCCGTAAAATTTGTATAAAGTCTGGACATTTTCAAATAAACAAAAAAAAGGTTTCGAATTTTTAAGTATGCCCTTGTATTTCTATAAGGGTTTGTTTTTCTTCACGAAAAGTAAAATTTTGGGTACCATATCTTTATTTGTAAATTTGAATTTTACGACTTTTCAAGAGTCTCTAATATGCGTTCACTCCACATGCGTACCATGCTTCCTTTGTATTGGAACAGAAATCTATCATTTGAATATCCTCGATGTCTGGATATTTTCCGGACATAACGTTTTAGCAAGCTCGACTTGCCACAACATTACACTATATAGATATAGAGATTTTATCGGTCGTATCGTAAGACGAAAACAGTTTCGTAAATCTTGGAAAGTGAAAGGCCGGGGTAGGAAAACGCGCGGGTGCGAGTGAGAAATCCGAGTTTTCTTCAATTTCTACTGTATATAGACTCGCTACGAGATCTTGAGCTCGGTACTGTCGACGGTTAGTCGATAGAGCACAAAACGAAGATCTCTAGTGAAATTTCTCAATTTATCGTTGAAATCGTTAATTATTTCATCCATACGAAATAAATTAAATTTATAAATATAGTGTAACATTGTTTGAGAGCTTATTTTGATGTATAATCTAAGAATTCTCTTAGGTTTCTAAATGTGCCGACTGGAGCTAGTTATTACTGTGTTTCGGGACACGTTGTTACCGTTACAATTTGCCCCTTCCCAAATTTTTAAATCGTTCCTACTTTCTTGTAGGATGCGAACATACAAACGGAAGACAAGCAGGGGCACGGCTTCCGCAGAACTTATGCGTAAGACTGCAGAAGCTGTCCTGAAGCATGGCAAAAAAATAAAAAAGCTGGACAAGAGCTTACAATAGGTATCGATATTCTTTGGTCTTCTGCTGCAAGAAGTAAGAAAATTGGCGTAGGAATGTGCGGTACAATATAATCTCCAGAATATTCCACCTTCCTGGCACAAAAATAGCATGACTGGTCCTGATTGGCTTTTTAAAAAGTGTGACGTGAATCTCGCTATCCCTTCGTTGGGGGGTGTCGACACATCCCACACGTCACAATCGCTCTGAAATCCTGAAAACAAGATGACGGAAAAAGGGCTCGATCGCGGGCGCCAGGTGCTATGCACCGCGGTCTAACTCAGGAAAAACAAAATGGTAGAGGGAAAGGTTCGCACGAAACGACGATACGTTTGATCATAGAAAAATTTAAAAAAATAAATATATTTGCCGCTAACAAAATAGTCAAAATAAAAGAAAAGAAAAACCTACAAAATGAATACTAAATAAATGAATAAAAGGCACAGAAACGGTGAGAGGTTTCGCGAACGGCGCGACGAGCTTACTCAAGATGGCCACCTGTCGAATCAGGTGCATCAACGTCCTGAGCTCGCTCGTTTCTTTCTCGACGATAAACGGATTCGGGACTCATGCTTTCTCCGTTCTGGGTCCCGGATGGCATCCCCTGCTCCGTCGACGACGTCGTAAAATCGGGTGTTTATCCCTGACGGGGTCGTCTTCCTCTTTCGCGTTCTCTCTCTTTGTTTCAATCTCTCTCTTTCTCTCGTGATGTCGCGTGGGCACGTGTGTATTGGCTTACGTTCAGCATAGAAGTGAAAAAATCGGCTTCACTTCCGGCGTCTTCTTCTCGATCTCGGGGCTACGAGCCTTCTCATTGGCTGCGAGTGACAACTCGTACCACTCGAGTCATCCAGCGAGCCTCTTGGTTGATGGGAATGTGTGTTGGCTTCGACTTCGAGGTAGAGACGATTTCCATTACTTCTGGAAAATCGCCTCTCGATTTTTCCCCTCTGGGACGGCGTTGAAAACCCTTCCTGAAGTGTTCCGGAGCTGATTTTCCTCCTTCCACCAACGGCTACCTCGACTGACGTGGTCTGGGTGACGTCAGTACCGGTTCGTCTTCGTGATGAATCTCCGCATGGTCGAGTCTGGTCCCCGTCGTCTTCGACAGATGACGCCTCGTGTTCGGTTATCGCGATTCGCCTCGGCCCGTTTAGAATCTACTCTTATCGATGTTACGATCTCTAATGCGAATCTAATCTATATTTCGGTCGCCTTAATTCTAACAACATGTTTTGTCGCTCTTACACCGCGGAATAACTTAACAAATCCAACACTCTCAATAAGGACCCCCGAAGCAACGAGTTTAACCGCGCTACGTCATTTGATAGATATAACGTTGACAACTTCTATTCTAAGGTCGGTGAGATATTGCTTAAGTACAATTTGCCACCATCAAAAATTTGGAATCTGGACGAAACCGGCATACAAACCGTTCAAAAACCGAAAAAACGGTCACTCGAAAAGTATTAAACAAGTAGATGCTTTAGTATCGGCTGAACGGGGTTCACTAGTTACCGTTGAAATGGTAGCTAGTGCATCGGGAAATCCAATACCACCAATGTTTGTTTTCCCCAGATTTAAATACAAAGATACAGTTACTCACTTTAATATTCGGACACTATAATAGTTTAAAGTAATGCTTTATATCTTCCTGAATAATCAAAATATTTATTCACTAGCTTTTTACTATGTTAACTTATTTATTATAAACAACAGAAACATAAAAAATTATTTTGTAATTGTAACAAGTCATTACGTAATGAAGGATAAACAAAACGATGTCTATTTTACGCGTTAAAAAATATTCGGACACTACAAAAATTTGCATAATGTACATACATTTTACCTAAAATTAAACAGAAATTTAGTATCTTGTTGGATATTCATTATGATGTATAACTTGTCTTAAACGCTTAGGCATGTTTGAAACGATTTTTTAAAAATATTCATTATTAACCCTCAGCGGGTACTCTGGGTCTGACAGACCCGAGCGCAAAATCGTATACAGGGTGGTCCAAAAGTCCCGCAACGGCCAAATAACTCGCGAAATATGCATTTTGAGAAAAAAAAGGTTCTTACAAAAGTTGTTAGGTTTAAAAAACTGAATCAGATGGCATGATTAGTTATGCAATCGGGGAAGGTCTTGAAGGTCAAACGAAGGTCAACTTTTTTTTTTTAAATGGGTACCCCTATTTTTTATTACGGGATCTTATTCTACGTGTAAAAAGACGAAACTTTTGTCTCAAACATTTTTTTAAAAAACCTCAATTTTTTTAGTTATTTACCATGAAAAAGTATCTCTTGAAAGAATGGTCGTACAATGATATCTCGTAAAATGTGTACTTTAAGAAAAAAAGATTCAAATGAAAATTGGTAGGTTAAGAAAGCTGATCAAACTGGCGGCATTAGTCGTGCAATCGGTGGGGGTCTTCGAGGTCAAACAAAGGTCAATTTTTTTGTATTTGGGCACCTCTGTTTTTTATTACGAGGTCTCATTTTACGGGTAAAAAGCCGAAACTTTCATTCTAAACATTTTCTTTAAAAACTTCAATATTATGAAATATTCACCAGACAAACGTGAATTCCACCAGGAGAAGTATGGGAGCGACATTTCACGAGGAATTCTAAAAAAAAGAGGTTAATGCAAAATGTCGCGTCATGCGACATACATCGCTTGAAAATCATTATTAACGTTTAGAGTCTTTCTCGGCGTTCATATTCGAATCTTCTTTGTTAAACTTGGTTACCTTCTGCATTAGCGTTATCCGGTGTGCACCACGAGGAGGTTGCAGAAAGGGTTTCGCACACCATGTAGCCCTGAAAAGGGCTGTTTAAAAGAGCGTTAGCGTACCCCTAATCTCTTTTTATGCGCGGTCTCGCAACGCAACAGAGATCAGGACCCCAGGGTTCGTCACTTCCCTGGTATTTTAAGACTCCAAACCCTCTCTATTGCACAACGACACCGTGCTACATCGAACCCTGATTATTATTTTACAAGGTGTTCGAACTGCTCTCCATTTACCGCTTGACAGTGAGCAAGACGTTCGTAAATGTTTTCATTAACCTTCGCGAGCATTTCTGCAGTGATTGTCGCTGAGACCTGCAATATTTTGGTCTTGAGATCCTCAACGCTCTCAGGTTTCGACTCGTACACCCTATTTTTTAAATATCCCCAGTAAAAAAAATCGAGAGGTGAGAGGTCAGGTGATCGTGGTGGCCATTCAATCGCTCCCCTTCTGCCAATCCATCGACCTGGGAACGTATCACTAAGATACTGCCGTACCTGGCATCCGAAGTGAGGTGGCGCTCCATCTTGTTGGAACCAGACATTCCTCAAATCGTCTCCAACAAGCTGTTTAATTGCAGGAACGACTTGTTCTTGTAATAGACCCAGGTACCGTCCCGAAGTAACATTTTCCTGCAAGAAGAAGGGACCAATAATGGTATTGTTTAAAATACCAGCCCAAACGTTAATTTTCGCCTGGTATTGCGTGTGGGCATCCCTCATCCAAAAGGGATTT
>OX463774.1:1133186-1290739 GCA_949825005.1 Gasteruption jaculator | reverse complement strand
ACTCTATCGCTGTCACTCCATCGCTGTCACTCCGTCGCTGTCACTCCGTCGCTGTCACTCCGTCGCTGTCACTCCGTCGCTGTCACTCCGTCGCTGTCACTCCGTCGCTGTCACTCCATCGCTGTCACTCCATCGCTATCACTCTATCGCTAACGCTATCGCGGTCGCAGTCGCTGTCGCTGTCGCTGTCGCTGTCGCTGTCGTTGTCGTTGTCGCTGTCGCTGTCGTTGTCGTTATCATCATTAATATTACTATTATTATTATTGTTACTATTATTACTTTGTTACTATTATTACTTTGTTACTATTATTACTTTGTTACTATTAATGATGATAACGATAACGATAGCGATAGCGATAGCGATAGCGATAGCGATAGCGATAGCGATAGAGTGATAGCGATAGCGATTGCGATTGCGATTGCGATAGCGATAGAGTGATAGCGATAGCGATTGCGGGAGTGATGGCGATAGCGATAGCGATGGAGTGATGGCGATAGCGATGGCGATAGCGATAGCGATAGCGATAGCGATAGCGATAGCGATAGCGATAGCGATAGCGATAGCGATAGCGATAGCGATAGCGATAGCGATAGCGATAGCGATAGCGATAGCGATAGCGATAGCGATAGCGATAGCGATAGCGATAGCGATAGCGATAGCGATAGCGATAGCGATAGCGATAGCGATAGCGATAGCGATAGCGATAGCGATAGCGATAGCGATAGCGATAGCGATAGCGATAGCGATAGCGATAGAGTGATAGCGATAGCGATAGAGTGATAGCGATTGCGATAGAGGGATTGCGATTGCGATTGTGATTGCGATAGCGATAGCGATAGCGATAGAGTGATAGCGACGGAGTGACATCGATGGAGTGACAGCGATGGAGTGACAGCGATGGAGTGATAGCGAGAGCGAGAGCGATAGAGCGAGAGCGATAGAGCGAGAGCGATAGAGCGAGAGCGATGGCTATAGCGATAGAGCGATAGCTATAGCGATAGAGCGATAGCTGTAGCGATAGCGATCATCATCATCATCATCATCATTAATAAAGTAAAAATAGTAATAATAGCAATAATAATATTAACAATAACCATAATATTAGCGATAGTGGTAGTGGTAAGAATAGAAAAAAATAATACAAATAAGAATGTCAAGCGTTTGATTTCCGCCATTTTGTTTCTTATGTATTATTTCTTTCTTCAAAGTAGTAGTAATAACTGCTACTACTACTACTACTTTATTGTCGACGTCACACGGTTAAGTAAGGTCCGGTCTAAGATTTTGGTACCGCCTACCGAGCCTCTTCGGCGTTCTGATTGGCCAGAACGTTTTAATTAATAACTCGGTAATTAAGCCGAATTTTGAAAAATAGTATTGGACTTTTCGTCTCCCTTGTTCACCCCCTACGACCCCCTTTCGGCATCGATACCTTATGATGGACACCCTGTATATGAATCTTCGGTGGTGAGTTCTGTGATCCTGTACGCAGCTCCAGTATAGTCTGAAGCCTTACAGAGGAATAGCACCTATGGTGCCACCTGTCGGCGGGCCTGCAGAATGTCCGCGCTGAGAGTTGCATGTGCATACCGTACAGTGTCAGACATTGCCCTCTCGGTTGTGGCAGGTATTCCCCCAGTGGACATTCTGGCAGCCGAAAGACGTGAAATATACCACGGGAAACGATGCTCGGCGGAGGAAGTTGAGGATGGCAACAGACGACACACCACCGGAAGATGGACCAGGACTACCATGGATGAGTGGCAGCGACGTTAGGATGTAGCCGACAAGGGACGTTGGACCCATCGGGTCATCCCAGACATTGAGACGTGGGTGAACAGAAGCCACGGCTCCGTCACCTTCCAGTTGACGCAGGTGCTCACCAACCACGGATGCTTCCGTAGCTTTCTAAAGCGCATCGGCGTCTACGAGAGCTCGGAATGCCCAGAGTGCCGAGGTGCCGATGAGGATGTGGAGCATGTCGGCTTCCAGTGTTCTCGATTCACCCTCGGAAGGAGGTGCGTCGAGACTACCTGGCAGGGACCGTATACCCCTGAGGGTCTTGGGGAATGTCTCCTTAGCTCAAAAGAAGAATGGGATGGAGTTGTGACCCTTGCAACTGCCATCGTGGACAAGCTCAACCGCATTGGAAGAATAGAATAAAAAAGTAGAGAAAACTCAGGCGGATCAGTGCCACCTACGATGTAGAGGACAATAAGAAGTTGCCATAAATGGCAGAGCTGCCCCGACGAAGTAATGCTTTATGGCGGTTTCCGACGGGTGTCACAGGAGCTATGGGAGGAGCCCTGGCTGTGGAGATAGCAGCAGGGTGGTTTTAGTGGGTATGGGTCGCATGTTCAAATACCAAACGACCGAGTCCCACACTCAGTGCGTAAAGAGCATTTTTTTCACCTCCCATTTAAAAAAAAAATCATATATGAATCTAACACATGAATTTACAAATCTCTGCAATGTAAGGTTAAGTTCTTGCGAAATATCACTATATAATATACAGCAGTAATCAATATGAGGGAGCATTAATGATTTAACAAGCTTAATTCGTGGTTCACGTGAGAAACAGTTTTTTCGAAAGGGTATAGCAGGGTAAGAATGGTCAATCGGCCCTCACCCCAATTTACATTGCTATTGTGTACCGTGCAATGCTTTTGACCTGAAACACCATCCCCTGAAGTTTGAAACCGCTACCCCCCCGTTTAAGGGTAATATGAGGGCTTTACTATTTTTTTTCAGCTACTATTGCAGATATTTGAATTCTTCAAACACGAAAATATTGGTACTCATAAACTGCATCTCATATATTTTTTCATTTATTGCTAATCAATTATTAAGGGTGGAAAATAAATAATTTATTTTTTGCGGGTGGTAATTGCAAACAACCTTGTGAGCGACACCTACCAAAAAAATCAGGAATGATGATCGGCTATTCAACTAACACATGTAAAAGTTTCAAAGTTGTCGGATGCCTGGAATATGGTTGAATAATTAAAAACATACAAAAATCCCATGCATTACGCCTCAAGCCCATGCGTTACTGCACAAGGGGAATGAGATAATGTCAGACACTCTACGCGTATGGTTCAGCTATGCAAACGGCAGAGAGACAACCAGTTTCAACGATTTTCCTTAAAAGTATACTGTTTATTATTTCTTAAATGATATCTAGACATTGTTAACAAACAATTAACAAACTATGTGTCGCTCGATGGATAATTGCTTAAATGGTCAATAGGTATAAGGCAATATCGGTCGGGTCAGCCGACTACAATAGCCAACCCTCGGCCGCGACCATATACATAATGCGCTACGTGGCGGCTGTTTTTAATATTTTATTACGTTCGAAAGAACACCTTTTAAGAAATTCTAAATAGGCCTATAGCGACAATAAGTATATAAAGTCATCAGTCACGACTCACGTCCCAAATACATTTTCGTGTTGATTGTCTCCGGCTTTTATATCCGGATTAGCATTGTCTTGCTTCTGATTTTTTATTGGGGTAAAAAGGTGCATTACAGGTAGCACAAACGGAATTTCCAGGGGGTGGGTGTTCGCCGTATCTGTGGGTGACCGACAATGGGGCGGTCACTAAAATCACTACCTGTCATCAGTAGTACATCTAACAATAAGTGAAAAATCAAGAGTCAGTCGTGTTACTTGTGCCGTGGATTTATGTGCATCATTTGTATCATATTTGAAGTTATATGGTGTGGCCGCCGTTCTCTCCGTCTCCCCTGTTCAGGCGGAAACGGAGATACCGGGGTCCTCAAATCCTGCCCCTTCGTTTTTGGGCGCCAGTCAGGATCCTTTTGGGGATCCTGACGCGGTACGCAAGAAAACGAAACAAAAAAAAAGAAACTCCTGAAAACAACAAAACGGAAATACACAAAAAAAACAATTCAATGATCATAAGAGGGAGTAAAGGGGGGGCTCGGCGAACTCAGGGAGGGCAGGAGTCCCAGAGGGGATCCTGCCTCCTTCTCAGAAAAAAAAAAGGAGACTCACGCGGGAAATAAATAATAAAAAAGTCGCAACGGCGCAATTTATTGATAATAAAACTTCAACTATAATTTCGTGATAAAAAAAAAATAAATCCGCAGTACAAGAGAAAAAGAAAAAAAAACGCAGCGAAAATCAAAAAGAAGAATAGAGCAATTTTGAACAGCAAAACAAAAAAACTTAAGAAAATTCGGTACTGAGAGGAACGGGCGGAACGCGACTGGAAACTTTCGAACTATTACGCACAGAAAAAAAAAAAGAAAGAAAGAAATTCGTTACAAGAGAAAGGAACAAAAAAAGAACGCGAAACCGTGTTACAACTCGATCGAAAAGGGGCACAGCAAAAGATAAGAGGGGATGCTCAAAAAGGGGGACAGAAAAGACGCGATGGGGGCTCAACTAAATCGGAAAAGGGACGGAAACCAAAAACTTTACAAGGGAGGACAAGAGCGGAAGCAAAAAAAAGAAACGAGAACGAATAAAAAAAAAAGGGGGGGGGAATGAGAAACGAGAAAGGGTACGGTACCCTTCTCGCTACCTTTTTCGCCGGATGTCTCGTCGGTCGTCGTGGGCGTCCGGGCACTCTACCTCCACTCCAGGAAGACGGCACCAGGCACTTTTCCGAATCCAATCGATGGACGAAAACCACGGGGGCGAAAAACGTGCTTCTCAATTTCGCACTCTGACACGGTAATCTCAATTTTAAGCGGCACTCTACGGCAGTCCAAAGATCTCTGGAGATCGCCGCTAATTTGCGGGACCTCCATGCTCCAATTTCCCCTTCCTGGGGGGTCCGCTACTTAATTGGGCCAAGAGGTGCTGACCTCTTTCCGCTAGATCTTCAGGTCGATAGCCTCTACCAGTGTCCTTCCTTATCAAAGGATTCGTCGCCGGCGAATCTTCCTTATCGGCGTAGACCTTGCGTTGTCGTTATCCGGCGATAAGGGATACGCGAACGAGGGTACCGCAACGGGAATAATTCTTTAGGGTCCAAAAAGGGAAAAGGAGAAATTCGCGAGGGAGGAAATAGGGTTTCAGAATAGCGGGAAAAGGGAGGCTGTGCCCTTACCTATTCTTACATGGAGCTAAAGTAAACGCTCACGGTTTCGCACAATGAAATAAATTCCGAAAAAAAAACAATCTCACATAATAGAAATAGCGCTAAACAATAAAAGAATATAATACAATAAATTTCGATATGGTACACACAAGAAAAAAAAATAACATGATAGTAGAATGAAAAAGAAAAAAAAACGTAAAGAAAAGAAATGCGATACAGGCGCTTAGCTAATGTTAAAGGGTCCCCCTCCTCTCAGGGAGATCCCTGGACTTCGCCATAGCCGCCAATAAAATCAATAATAATCCTGGGTAGCGATAATCGATAATAAAAAAAAAACAGAGAAAAGAAACAAGAAAAAAAAAGAAAGAGAAAATAAAAAAGTGCTCCCACCTGGAGAGGTGGCAAAATGCCACGTCACAATGGTTTTATTTAAAAATTATTAAATAAAAAATGTCTGCAAGTGACAATAATAATAATAAAAAGTATGTTAAATGTCATCGTTCTCTGAAGGGACTCAGTGGAAAGGCAAAGTGGATTTCCACAGAAAAGGAAGCAGCTGAGTACGGGGCACACTGTGATAACACTGTGACAATTGGATCCATCTTCTGTAACAGGTGTCGACTGATTGTTTATAGCCGACACCAGCCGTGCGAAAGTAGCAGTAGTGACGCTGAGAACCTAGATCCAGACTTCTACAGTAGCAGCAATAGCAACACATCAAACTATATAGAACTGCCATTTAAGAGAGTTGCAAGTACGCATAAATATTGCACATTATGTAGATCAAGCAGCCAATTGATTATGATTCCGTTAGAAGCGCTCCTCCAAGTATTTGCTAAATAGCGGATTTACATACCGCAAGGTAATCGGTGTTGTCCTAAACACGTTATTAAAAAAAGATTTTTCGATGACGGACTGCACCTACTACGTATATATTCTACCTGCAGTTCAATAACATGTAACCGGGGAACCTCGGGATCGGCTTCCCGGTACAATCTGACACCCTTTCCCAAAGGTACCGAGAGACAGAAGGGCGCCAGGGACCTTCTGACCTTCTAAAAATCCCAAAGGACTATCCGAAGAGACCAAAAGTTCCCAAACCCAAAACTAACTCGCTCTCACCTCCGGGACGTGAAGGTTCCGCCACGACTCCGTCAACCGCCGACCTAACCTGAAAAGAAAGGGGGTCCCCCGTAGGAAAATCCTCCCCAAATAAATGACACCGAAATTCTGAGATATATGCTTTAATATGAATACGAGAAAAATAATGAAAATAATAATAGTAATCTCGGATAAGAAGAACAAAAAAAAGAAACTCGTTATAATGCGTGGTCCCGTTTCGCCACGTGGCCTCAAGTAGGCCCGATAAAGAGAGAAAAAAAATGAGGTGGCGAAACCAAATAAGAGGAGCCCTAAATGAACCACTCTGAACAAAAACTAACAATACGCGCCCGAAAGATAATGAGGGGGGAAGCCGAATTTGGGATTGTCCGTAGCCAACTGGGTCCGCCGAACACTTCGGTGCGGACTTCAAAATGGTGGCTATTACGGTTGTGTGGAGCACGAGGCTTCCGCCCAACCGATCGAACTAGTCCCTTACACTGCGGAGCGCAGCCTCTCCTTTTTCTAAAGAGGGAAAGGAGAAGCTCGCTCAGAGAGAATTTAAGCCCGCGGGCACTCACCAGAACGCAAAAAGAAAAGAGAAGAACCCAGAATGGGAGAAATTCGGGAATCCAACCGGGTTGCCGAGCTTCGATAGATATCCTTTCGTATAGGCTCCCCAAAAGCGTCGTAGCCAAGCGCCGTCCAAAAGAGAAGTGGTCTTCTTCCTCGTCTTCTTCCTCCGTGCCTGGCCGCGCGTGCGCTGTCTTGCACTCCGTTACTAGGGCTCGGAAGGTGCTGCCACTCGGTAGGAATTGGTACAATAGCCCGCACGAAAGTTGTCCCTCCTCCAGCGCCGCGAAGCGGAGCATCGCGAACTAGACGCGCTCGGCGAAAATAAGCAGGCGAATTACTTGGTCGAATGCTAGGTTCATGGTCGACGATACGAAAATTTCAAGCACAGGTCCGGCGCATGTGTTTTTATCGGGTGGGTCGGAACCCGATTTCACCAAGGTTTCCAACCCGACCTCACCGATTTCAATAATTTTTTGATATGATGTAATACTCGAACAAATAAGGGACACGTATTTTTTTTTATGTGCTGACATCCACTTTAAAGGGGTGAAAACCACACCCCCCTCCAAGTTTTATCCGAAAATCGTTTTTTTATCATATCTCGGCTTCTAATAAATATTTTTCAATAAAACAAAGTGGAAAATATTTATCATAAGAAGTCGAAGATATTAGATGTGTTTATGACCCAAGGGGTTGCAACCCTTTGTTTTGTATTTAAAGAAAGTATGAACTGAACAAAAATAAAGAAAAGTATTTCCGTTTACTCTATCGAATATTTCAGTTGTCGTGTTTCAGGACTTCTTACGCAACCACCCCGGAATACCGTATAAACTACCCCTTAAAGTAATACAGCGCATATAAATGATGAAAAAAAATTTTTCCTCTAAAACTACTTATATTTAATAAGTTAGTAAAATATAATATTCTTTTAATATTATATTAGAGTTACTTTTTATAACTATTACTATAGCTGCTCATTATTATCATTATTATTATTATTATTATTATTATTACTATGACTTTTTAACGACAAAACTAAAAATATTATATTTTATTTTACATATTAAAATTCACATAATAATAATAATAATGATAATAATGAACAGTTATAACAACTACAATATATTATAATTTCTTAAAAACTTGTGAACTTTTTTCAATTTAGTTTGTTAACTATTCCAATCTCAACAAAGTCGTTGATTGATAAATTTTGAAGTCATCAAATTCTAAAAACTTTATAACATTTTTACAAATCAACCAAGATACCGATTTGTAATTTTTTTAGAAACTCGAGAAATTCCTTCAAAGGGTATAGCCGAATAAGCGTGATAAAAGTGCCCCTAAACCAAATTGAACTTATGTTACGTCAATCGAAAGAGCTTTCTAGGAAATCCATTTCCACGAAGTTTTAACTACCTACCCTTATTACTAGGGTAGTTATTAAGCGAAACATGATTTACAGTTTAAACTTAATTTCTTTCTTTCTATTCCAGCAAAAATTATGAAAAGAAATCTGCAATACTGTAATTAATATGTTATATATAATGAAATTTTTTCAGAATTTTTTGCTGAAAAATTTATTTTTAAAAAATTACCAAAGTTTTAATGTTCAAGGTTTTAATTGAAATTATCAGGTGACAAACTTGATATTTTTACGGTAGAAGCTTTTTATAATGTCTACTAATTCCTAATTTCTCCATATTTTTGGGAATGGTGCAACAAAATGAAAAAAATTAAAAATTATTTTTTTCTCATTTCACTGTGTATAGAAGTAACTATTAGTCAAGGTTGTTAATCTTGGCAATTCTCTTTGATATAAGTGAGAAACTAATTAGTAATGATGGATCGAACTATTTATTGCACAACAATATCTTCAAATGTAAAAACAAGATGAATCCGTTCAGAGTAACGTATATTTCTGGTATTATGATTATACTGTAAGAAATATACATATTTTAAACTAATACGAAGTTTTTTTATTTTTTAAATGCCTCGTGTTTGATAAAATGAACATTTCAATTCTACCAACTGTTACAAATACTTTTTTATATTTAAATTATTGGGTTGACAACCAAGTAATTGCGAATTTTGTCATTTATTTGCTTTGAAAAATCCGCAGTTACTTAGTTGCCAACCCAATATATGTGTTAGATAAAATAAGTAATTCAAACCCACCAACTATTATGAGCAGTTTTTTATTTTACAAATGTGCGTCATAGTCGACTCCAGTTCGATATTTCTTAATGAAAAAATTTGTCCACACTACTCAAATATAAATCAAAATATTTTTAAAAGTTCGATAGATTCAATCATTTTTTCTATCCTAAAAAAATTCTCAAAAAAACGCTTTTTTTAGGCCTCCTAATTCAGTATACCCTCTTAAAAATCAAAAAACTGCTCGTAACAGTTTATAGAATATTTATTGTATCAAACACATGGCATTTAAAAAATGAAAAAACATTTCGTAATTGTTGGTAAAATTGAAATACTTATTTAAGTAATATAAAATATGTATATTTCTTGCAGTATAATCATAATACCAGAAATATACGTTACTTTGAACGGATTCATTTTGTTTTTACATTTGAAGATATTGTTGTGCAGTAAATAGTTCGATCCATCATTACTAATTAGTTTCTCACTTATATCAAAAAGAATTGCCAAGATTAACAACCTTGACTAATATAGTTACTACTATACACAATAAAATGAGAAAAAAAGTAATTTTTAATTTTTTTCATTTTGTTGCACTATTCCCAAAAATCTGGAAAAATTATTATATATTAATTTCAATTAACCCTTTGCACTACGCTGAAATTCGCAAGAAGCCGTGGCTAACTGTGCACTCGAATGGTCGCGAAAAGAGGCGAAATGGCGGAGCCTGAGTGTTGGAACTTGTGAAATTCAAATGAATTTGAATAAAAACTTTTAAAAAGTATTTTAATTATTACATATGATTGCAATAAATTTTAAAAACACCACGTTTTATTTAAAATATCACGAGTACGGCTCGTGATATTCATGTTTGGCCCGAAATGTCGATTACGAGTCAGACTCGTGATATTCATGTTTGGCATGAAATTAGACAACGAGTCTGACTCGTGATATTCAAGTTTGGCCTAAAATTTTTATCACGAATCAGACTCGTGAAAATAGTGCAAGGGGTTACAAAAATTGAATATTAAAACTTTTATAATTTTTAAAAAATAAATGATTCAGCTCAAAATTCTGAAAAAATTTCATGATATATAACATACTAATTACAGTATTGCAGATTTCTTTTCATAATTTTTGCTGGAATAGAAAAAAAGAAATTAAGTTTAAACTGCAAATCATGTTTCGCTTAATAACTACCCTAGTAATAGGGATAGGTGGTTAAATCTTCGTGGAAATGGATTTCCAAGAAAGCTCTTTCGATTGACGTAACATAAGTTCAATTTGGTATAGGGGCACGTTTATGATGCTTCTTCGGCTATACCCTTTGAATGAATTTCTCGAATTCCTAAAAAAAAATTACAAATCGGTATCTTGGTTGATCTGTCAAAATCTTATGAATTTTTTAGAATTTGATGACTTCAAAATTTATCAATCAACTTTGATGAGATTGGAATATTTAATAAACAAAATGATGAATTAATGAATTGAAAAAAGTTCACAAGTTTTTAAGAAATTATAATATATTGTAGTTGTTATAACTGGTCATTATTATCATTATTATTATTATTATGTGAATTTTAATATGTAAAATAAAATATAATATTTTTAGTTTTGTCGTTAAAAAGTCATAGTAATAATAATAATAATAATAATAATGATAATAATGAGCAGCTATAGTAATAGTTATAAAAAGTAACTCTAATATAATATTAAAAGAATATTATATTTTACTAACTTATTAAATATAAGTAGTTTTAGAGGAAAAATTTTTTTTCATCATTTATATGCGCTGTATTACTTTAAGGGGTAGTTTATACGGTACTCCGGGGTGGTTGCGTAAGAAGTCCTGAAACACGACAACTGAAATATTCGATAGAGTAAACGGAAATACTTTTCTTTATTTTTGTTCAGTTCATACTTTCTTTAAATACAAAACAAAGGGTTGCAACCCCTTGGGTCATAAACACATCTAATATCTTCGACTTCTTATGATAAATATTTTCCACTTTGTTTTATTGAAAAATATTTATTAGAAGCCGAGATATGATAAAAAAACGATTTTCGGATAAAACTTGGAGGGGGGTGTGGTTTTCACCCCTTTAAAGTGGATGTCAGCACATAAAAAAAAATACGTGTCCCTTATTTGTTCGAGTATTACATCGTATCAAAAAACTATTGAAATCGGTGAGGTCGGGTTGGAAACCTTGGTGAAATCGGGTTCCGACCCACCCGATAAAAACACATGCGCCGGACCTGTGCTTGAAATTTTCGTATCGTCGACCATGAACCTAGCATTCGACCAAGTAATTCGCCTGCTTATTTTCGCCGAGCGCGTCTAGTTCGCGATGCTCCGCTTCGCGGCGCTGGAGGAGGGACAACTTTCGTGCTGGCTATTGTACCCTCCGCTCCGAGCTTCCCGTTGATCCGCCAGATCTCTCTTCGATCGCGACCGATTTTCCCCATGGTGAGTGCCCTATTGCCCGCTATTGGTTCGTTGATTTATGACCGAGGAGGCGAACCAATCATATTCCCCGGCTTCCCCTATACGCAACTTATCACTATCTTATCTAGCTGACTTAACCTAACCTTAACCTAAGGGATCAAACCCTTTACATGAGTATTTGTCCAACATACGATCCGATCCAACCAACTGGACGTCTCCTCTGGACGGGTATGTTCTGAGAAATACTCTTGTAGCGTGGTGTGCCAAACGCCACGTTACAAACAGAAGGCGAAGTTTCCCTGTTTTTGGACCGGTTGGCAATAAACGCGGATGCAACAATATTTGATAAAATAGGAGATGATTCTATAAGTGTGTAACAACTGCACGCATTCACAGGACTTGGTTGGGAAGGTATTGAGAAATTGGAATGCATGCTGTCTAGCATGAGGAACAGTGAATCGCGAACTGTGACACAGGCCTTAATTGTATTTTTGATTAAACTAAGGAACGGTAGTTCTAATGCAATGATAAAAAATATATTCGATCTGCAACACGACCAACAAGTTTCCGAATATTTTCATCAGATAATTACCGCATTTGAAAAGGATATTCTACCAGACCATTTTGGAATACATGCAAAATCTAAAGAAGACCTCATCCTAAATGAAACTGCATATGTAACGACAAAGCTATTTAATACGGGACAGACCACGCTATCTTTAATATTCGATGGAACATATGTTACACACCAGAAAAGCAAGAACAATGAGTATCAACGAAAATCGTACTCTGGACAAAAAAAGACACCGTTGTGCAAGCCATTCACAATTTGCACAACGAACGGATATATTGTGGATACAGCGGGTCTATTTAATGCTACCATGAACGATGCAACGATTATGAAAGTTCTGCTGGAAGACCCAAATGGAATATGTACAGTTTTGCAACCCGATGATTTTTGTTTTGTTGACTGCGGTTTTCGAGACATCGCAGAATTCATGCGAAATAGAGGCTACAATGTATTAATGCCACCCTGTAAAGGAAATCGGGTGCAGTTAACAACTGAAGAAGCGAATTCTTCACGTTTTGTTGCGAAAATAAGATGGGCTGTAGAAGCTGTCCACGGTGACATAGGACAGAAATACAAATTATTACACCACATGATGGATAATAAGCTTTTGCCAAGTTTGAAATGGCTGTGTAAAATAGCGTCGTTTCTTCATAACACATTTGGACAGAGATTCGGAACTGTTGCAGAACTCACAGATATAATAATTGATTACATGAAGAAACGCCGGGTTGAAGATAACACGCTGCAACAAATTGTAGAATCGAATAGGTTAAATCGCCGTAAAAAACCATTTTCGAGAATGACCAGCAGTTCGTTAATGAATTTTCCCGAATTAATAGAAAAAGATTTGAAAATATTGTTTACAGGTAAATACATGCTTTTATATTATTACAAAATATTATTATATACTATGTAAATATATCATATCATTTACAGGTACATATCAATTGTCCCAATCAATATGTTACCTCGCAGAAGTAATGAAGGACGAAAATATTTTAAACTTTGAATATTTAAAGGATGATAACAATATCATCAAGGCGAAGGTTCGTTCCAGGCATATCAACCGGAAAACGTACCAATGCTATATTGAATATCGGCCGAACTCCATTGGTTTCGCAGCTACATCGCGATATGCATATGATTGTGCAAATGGTAACAGAACAGTAGGCTGTTGTTCACACGTCGCTGCAATTATTTATTACCTATCTCACGGACGTTTTAAATCTAAGATAATAAAGCCGTCCGAGATATTGACAGAAATATTTGATGTAACAAATACAACGGCAGTCATTAACGAAGACAGCGATTACGATTAAATTGCTTTTTACTTTATTCTTATTAATTTTATTCTTATTGATTACTGTATTTTTGTTAAAATTTTTTTATATCACTATAAATGTTCTTTGTTTATATGCAAATTGCCTGTTTTCTTTCTTTTTAAATATTTACGATTAAGTCACGATCCATCCAGCCTCACACAGTGCGTGTTTGTGAACAATGTCTGGACATTGTTTAAGAAATAATAAACAGGATACTTTTAAGGAAAATCGTTGACACTGGTTGTCTCCCTGCCGTATGCATAGCTGAACGATATGCGTAGAGTGTCTGATATTATTTCATTCCCCTTGTGCCGTAACGCATGGGCTTGAGGCGTAACGTATGGAATTTTTGTATGTTTTTAATTATTCAACCATGTTCCAGGCATCCGACAGCTTTGAAACTTTTGCATGTGTCAGTTGAATAGCCAATCATCATTCCTGATTTTTTTGGTAGGTGTCGCTCACAGGATTGTATGCAATTACCACCCGCAAAAAATAAATTATTTATTTTCCACCCTTAATAATTGATTAGCAATAAATGAAAAAATATATGAGATGCAGTTTATGAGTACCAATATTTTCGTTTTTGAAGAATTCAAATAGCTGCAATAGTAGCCGAAAAAAAATAGTAAAGCCCTCATATTACCCTTAAACGGGGGGGTAGCGGCTTCAAACTTCAGGGGATGGTGTTTCAGGTCAAAAGCATTGCACGGTACACAATAGCAATGTAAATTGGGGTGGGGGCCGATTGACCATTCTTACCCTGCTATACTCTTTCGAAAAAACTGTTAAGCATTAATATAATAACATATAAGTATTGCTACCACCGACAATCACTTTCGTCTTATCAAGGTTGAACTGAAGACCATTTAGCCTTGCCCAGTGGGAGACAGACTGTACATCATTAGCAATCTTATCAAGACTCCGTGATATATTAAGAGGGTTACAGAGGAGGAATATCTGCAGGTCATCAGCAAAAATCATGTGATTCGAATATTTGAGACACCGTCGTATATCATTAATAAAGATGGAGAATAGCAAGGGCCCTAATACAGAACCCCGAGGAACACCTGACGAGACTGGTAGCGAAGATGCACAACCACCCCCAGAATCTCTAACAGCGATACATCTGCCAGTGAGATAACTACGAAACCACTTTATTTCACAATCATCCAGTCCAACAATTGCAAGTTTAGTAAGCATGAGTGAGTGGGGAACTCTATCGAATGCTTTAGAGAAAGCAAAAGAAACAAGAATAGTGACAAATCTTTTATCTACGGCCTCTCTGATGTCGTCTGTAACTCTCAATAAAGCAGATTGTGTGCTATAACCATAACGAAAACCGGACTGTCTAGGATCAAGGAGATTATTAGAGGAGAAATATTCATAGATCTGTTCATAAACAATTCTCTCAAAGATCTTAGACAGTTCCGAAATATTAGCAGTAGGTCTTGTGTCAGTCGGAGAGGTAGGTCTACTTACTTTACATAGAGCTCGGATATGTGCTCTTTTTCATGCATCAGAAAATATCCCTTCACAAATTAACTGATTGTAGATGCTATTTAAGTGTGGGGTCAAGATGGAATGGAATTCAGATACAATGCGAAGAGATATGCCATCAGGTCCATGGGATGAAGATCCAATATGTATCGGAAAACAAATTTTTAATCTGCCCAAAGAATTAAAAGTCGCAGGGTTGGCATATTGGGTTACATTTAGGTGGTATCACTTTCAATGTACAACTAGGAACACGTAGGTCATTGCTAAAAATTTCATCATACGATGCAGGGTTTGTTTAACCCCTCCAAGAAACTATAATTAATAAAAACTGTTTCATTAAATCGTCCACAGTTTTCTGTACACGCCGTCCTCAACGTGTTAAATTTTTAGTGATGACGTGAGTCTTCCTAGTTTTACAGTGAAAGTGATACCACCTAAATGTAACCCAATATGCCAACCCTGCGACGTTTAATTCTTTGGGCAGATTAAAAATTTGTTTTCCGATACATATTGTAAACAAGCCGTGTGGATGTGGGAAAGCATCTTTCATGAGATGTAGCCGATGTCGTTGCGCTTTATGTTTCTCCTGTTTGTATGATAACTATCATCTCACGATTTGCAATCCTCAAGATGCATTAGAAAATTAAAATTTAATTATCTTTGGTTGTTGCTTATTTTGTTGTAATTATTTGTTTAATAAATAAGAATAATGAATGAAAATCAATGCATTTCGTCCTTTATTCGTCCACAATTTTAAATATGTTTGTTGTAATAAAAAATCGTGCAAATAGCGACCTAGCGATCATGAAGCTGGAAAGCTAACCATTGGGACGCCGCCGCTGCTTGTTAAGCACCGTAACGCCAGGGAACACACTCGTCGCGTCGAAAACGCTTGAGAAGTGCACCTTAGTATTTGCACATTATATTGTTCCTAATGGACAACTAAAAGTGTGCAAAAATTGGGGAAAATCGGTGAACCACCACCCTGGTACAGCCCTTGTGAGTTGTTGAGCGGAACACTCAGGTGCACCACTTGCTACCGATGCAAAGTGGGAATTTAGCTCATCTGTAGTGAAGAAATTTAGAGGAGAGCTGGATGTTGAGCGAACAAGATTGAGAGATCCTAATATGCGCCATAATGCCTTAGGTTGGCAAGCTTCACAAAGCTGATCTTTAAAGAAATTATCCTTAGCCCTTTTTACCTCATCCTTGACATAATCATGAAAAATTGTATATATGGGGCATTCCACGCCAAATCGGACGGTTTGAACAAATTTTTTTTTAAATTTTCTTAATTTTTTGGTATTTTTTAGTAACCCTCAAAAGAGGCTTCCTGGTAAATTTTGAGATTTTTTTTATCACTGGTTAAAAAAATATCGAATTTTCAAAAAACAGCCTTTTTTTGGGTTTTTGCTCATAACTTTCCTAATAATGGTCGAAATTTAATTATTTTTTTTCCAAATTTTCGTTTTTAAATGGCCTTTACAGAAAAAAATACAAAAAAAGTATTTAAAAAGTTTTTAATTAATATTTTTTAATTGTAAGTTTTCAATCGTGTTTTTAAAACTGTGTGTATCCTTCGATTTTCTTGAAGATTTTCTATTTTAAAATTCTATCCGTCCTGCAACTTTTAAGCCCGGTCCAGTAGTGGGCCTTCCATAATTACTATTTTTTTTCGATTTTTAAAAATTAAAAAAATTTTTTTTTCGCTATAAATTATTATCTGTATCGATTTTTGACACTGCATACAGTGGCAAAAATGTTGGTTTCGCTATAAATTATTATCAGTACCGATTTTTGAAAGATCAGAAATTTTTTAAAAAATTGAAGATGTCGCGTCCGCAACTCTTTTTTTCATCCCTTTTCACACGGTGATAAGGAAGCGGATTCAGCATCGCGGTTCCACGAAAGCTTCACGTTACCGTGAGACCACGGACTTAAAGGACGGTGCATGAGCTAAGTTTCTGGGAGAGAGGTGTGAAGCCGAAAAGGGCGGGGGAAATCATGTCATCGGCCATCTTACTACGGTAAATCTCTGGTGCCATCTATTGAAAACGCGGTGGTCTATAAGGCGGGATTTCGATCCTAAAAATGGTTGTAAATTAGGAAATGTTGGATTTATCTAATAATAATAGCGCCTTCTTCACCAACTACACCCCTTTGGTAATTCGCGATATTGATGCTACCGGCAATCTACACTTTCCTAATTTTGGTCCTACAAGGGTGAGTTTTCCAAACTTATTCTATACAATTTACCAATTATCATATTTGATCTTATATGAAAAAGAATTCTAAAGAAACTTTACGAAAAAGCCCCTATTCGCGAAAAGCCGCAAAAGATATTTTCAGTTTAGAAGTTTTAGATTCTATTGTTCAATTGTCGAAAATGGAAAACCAAAACGAGAATAATGTTACAATTAAATTAACGTTCCGCGATATTTTCGATATTATTCCGAGTTATAATGGATATAATATAGCAATTGAATCTTTTGTAAAAGCATGCGAACGAGCAAAGAAGGCTTTACCGGTGTCATTCGAGGGCCAGCTGGTCAGCCTGCTGCCTTCGAAATTGACTGGTCAAGCGTTCGTTCGCATGGAGTCAAAAATTGACGATATCTCAACCGTCGAAGATTTCTTAAGGCAGTTGAGAAAATATTACGATAAAAATGATGAGTTATCAGATCTCGAAGCTGAGATTAAGAATACCTTTCAACGGTATGACGAAAAAGTCGTCGATTACGCCGTTAGAATAAATAGAATTTTAAACAAAATAATAAGTAAAGTCAAAACCTCATTTCCCTCCGAAACCCAAGCAAATTACAGGAACAGGCGCGTCATAGAAGTAGGAGATCTCGCATTAAATGCTTTCATTCGCGGATTATTAGACGAAATCGCGAGTTATGTGATTAATAAAAATCCAATAAGTTTAGATGAAGCTGCCGAAGAAGCAATTCAGGTCGAAAAAGAATTGACAAAACGAAAAGTAATTAACAAAAACAGATTGCATTACGAACAAGAAAACCTTCATAACTCGAGACAACCCAGAATTAGATTTTTGGAATCAAATCTAAACGAAACGGGAATCAATAATTATCACGAAAATTTGGAAACTTCAAACCCAATTAAATGCCAATATTGCGGTCGAATTGGACACTTGGCAACGGAATGTTTCACTTTATTACGCGAAAGAGAACGATATGACTATCCAAATAGGAAGCCCAGAAATAATTTCCAAAATAATACTTCAGACGGTTACGCATCAGTAAATTTTAAACATAAAAATAGATTTCCAAACAATCAACCGCAGAGAGATCATACGAATTTCGGAAATAACTCTAAACCAAATCCCAAAAAAATTTTCCAATTTTTACCCAAATAACAATTTCAAAAAGGAACTAACATCTAACAAAAATGAGAGATACTCAAGGAATGAATACAGAAATGATCCTGGAGACAGAAATCGCGACTTTTCCAACTATAAAAACCGTGACTTCCCACGTAACAGAGAAAATGATTTCCTACGATATAAACCAGACAGAAAAAGTCCCCCACGAAATCGCTTTTCGAATAATGAGGAAATTTTAGGTTCAATGAAAAACATGCTCCAAGATTTCGCGAAAAATTTAAACTTCTCAGGAACTCATCGCGAGAGTGCGGCGATGAGTTCAAACAAAAGTCGGTCAGTAAGAATAGCACGAACCGACTCTTTGCGCTCAACTTCGGATACGGAATAAAAACAAAATTAGCTACAATAAATCTTAATTCTAATGATTTCATAACCGGTATTGGAGAATTTCTATTAGATACAGGAGCCGAAATTAATATAATTAAAAGATCTAAATTACACGGCGATGTAGAATGTCTCATTGACAATACATGTAGTATCGTAGGTGTTACTTCGGGTACTATTAGAACCCTTGGTACTTGTATTACAAACGTAAATGGCATTGAGACTGAATTCCATGCCGTTCGCGATAATTTTCCAATCAAGGAGGACGGCATGCTCGGAAATTCCTTTTTTGACGAACACAAAGTAACACTATGCTACAAAAAACAACACCTTAAAGTCCATAATCAAATTATACCTTTTGTGAGAAAGGAAACGATTACTATTCCTCCTAGATCCAAAACACAAATCTTCGTCAGGATTCTCAATACTGAGGCTGAAGAGGGTTTTGTCGAGCGGTTAGATCTGGGTGAAGGACTATATTGTGGAAATGTGCTAGCGAAAAATAGTAATGGTAAAGCTTCTATTCTTGTAATAAACTCCAAAGAAAAAGAAATCATTGTAGAAGTCCCTATGGTCGAATTAAAACAATTCGAAACCGCCAAAAAGTTACAAGAATTCAAAGCATTGACAACCTTTACAAAGGAAACAAACGAAAGAATAAAAACATTAAAGTCCCTTCTTAAGCTCGATCACTTGAATAACGAGGAAAAAGAACATGTCGAACAATTAATTACAGAATTCCCTGATCTATTCTATATACCGGGCGATAAATTACAATCAACATCAGTTTTGCAGCATGAAATCCATACTATAGACGACAAGCCCATAAATATTAAACAGTATAGGTTCCCCCGCGAACATAAAGAAGAAATTGAAAAACAAACTCAAGAACTTCTGTCAAATAACATTATTACACCTTCTACGTCTCCATACAACTCTCCACTCTGGATTGTCCCAAAAAAACCTGACTCCACGGGTAAAAGGCGTTGGAGGATGGTTCTTGATTACCGACGTTTGAACGAAAAAACCGTAGGCGATGCATACCCACTGCCTAATATTACAGAAATATTGGACCAGCCGGGAAACGCCATGTATTTCTCCGTTTTTGACCTTGTTTCAGGATTTCATCAGGTAGAAATGCACCCCCGAGATAAATGTAAAACAGCATTCTCAACCCCTCGCGGACATTACGAGTTTAATAGAATGCCATTTGGCCTAAAGAATGCTCCTGCGACGTTTCAAAGACTTATGGACCTAGTGTTAGCAGGTTTGCAAGGCGAAGAACTATTCGTATATATGGACGATATTGTTTTGTACGCTAATACCTTAGAGGAACATAAAAAAAGATTTTTCCGTTTAGCACAGCGTCTTTCAAAAGCAGGATTATCATTGCAGATAGATAAATGTCAATTTCAGAAACAGGAAATAACTTATTTAGGTCACAGAATCGACAGAACCGGAGTAAAACCCAATCCCGAATTACTTAATGCTATTAAGAAATTCCCCGTTCCCAAAAATGCCAAGAACATTAAAGAATTCGTAGGCCTCGTTGGCTACTATCGTAGATTTGTTAAAGATTTTTCGAAAATAGGTGCACCACTTTATAAACTATTGAGAAAGAACGAAACCTTTATCTGGAGCACTGATCAACAGCAAGCTTTCGAAACCTTACGTGATGCAATTTGCAAAGAACCTATTCTCAAACACCCTGACTTTAGTAAATAATTTATTATTACAGTTGACGCTTCGGACTACGCGCTTGGCGCTGTCCTAAGTCAAGGAAAACTAGGATCAGATCATCCAATTCATTTTGCTTCAAGATCGTTAAATAAATGTGAAAGAAATTATGATACAACTAGAAAAGAGTTACTTGCAATCGTATTTGGAGTTCAATATTTTCGACCTTACATCTACGGCAAAAAATTCCTTTTAGTCACAGACCATAAAGCTTTGACCTTTTTAAGAACAAAAGGCAAACCTGCCGAACAATTACTTAGATGGCAAGAGATCCTAAATGAATACGACTATGAAATTGTATATCGTCCCGGTCAATCCAATAAAGTAGCAGACGCATTATCAAGAAATCCTGTAGATAACAATACCCAAGAAGATCAAATAAAAAAGGTCCTTCCGATTAAGCGCGGTATATCATCTTCAAATGATTCTTTGCTTGAGTCAAAGAAACAAAAAACGTTTCACCAGCCACAAACTAGAGCACGTTCAACAACAAATAGCTCTTCAGGTAATCCCGTAGAAAGGAAAAAACCCAGAATAGAACAAACAAATTCACCAGAAACTCATAAATCGTTTTGGAATGAAGACGTGATATCCCACGATTCCAGTTTCACTGATAGTTCAAATACGGATATCCCAATGTTCTCAGTTCCAGAAATTCCTAAGAGAAAACGAGGTAGACCTCGCAAACACCCGCTTGAAAGCGATTCAGACGCATCTCATTCAGATATCTCGAAAAGAAGCCGAGGGAGACCGCGAAAATATCCTTTACACGATCCTACAATAGTTGCCCCAAAAAAGAAACGCGGCCGACCTAGAAAAAATCCTTTAAGTACAACCGAATCGGACAAACCTCCAAAAAAAAGAGGAAGACCCCGCAAAATATCAATATCAGATGATAATTCTCAAGCGCACGACTCTTGTATAGAAAACCAATCTTTAATTGACGACATTAATCAACATGTACAGCCTTCAAAAAATAAAAATGAATCATCTAATGAATCAGGTGAACCAGAACGATTGATTGTAGAGGCCGAAATTCACGATAATGCAGCAGTTAAAGAAACACTAGGGGAAAACAAAGCAGAAATGATTACTACAGACATAAAGAAGAAGCATAATACTTATAAAAAAGCTGATATAAATATGGACGCTATTCTGTCTTACCCCGAAGATGATCCGACTCTCAAATTTCAAAGAAATTCGGCACCACCGCAGTCAATTCGTGGCGAACCATTCAAACCATATGATTCAAGTAAACAATTTAAAAACGAAAACCTAAAACTTAGCCCTGCCGAACCTAACTTTCGATCTCCGTCACAACCCCAAAATTCATCGGTTGACGATATCTCTCCAAACAGAGAAATTGGTGTGAGTTAACCAATGGAAGAAGTTCTTAACAGTGACGAGAATTCTGATGAAGATGATGAAAACTACAATCCAAACGCATATTACAAAAATCATATAGACAATACTAAGAGTCAAATTACAACAAGACAGCAACCGGAAATATCACACAGTGAAACATTTCCTGGAAAAGTTAAAATTACTGATCAACATATTTTGTCTGAAATAGACAATATCGCGTACTTTACAGCTGCTGATTGTGTTCTTAATACCCAAGTTACGGGAGCTCTGGATCAAGAAGGCTACATTCGCCGGGATGAGTTGCTGAAAAACAAACCACAAGTTGGAAACGTCATTATAACAAAGAAAAAGCAAACTTATATTTTTAGTATGATATGCAAAGAAAAATCAACAGGCTTCGCAAATATAGCGGATATACAAACATGTTTAAATATCTTGTTCGAATTATTACGAAAACTTAATATAGAATCTTGTAGATTAACCAAAGATTCAGATATCATAAGTGCATTGCAATGGCTTAATATAAAAAGTCACATACGTGTGAATGCGCTCCGAGGTAAAACCAACTTTACCCTTTGCGAAGGTGTTATAAACATTCCACAAGTGGAAGATAGAATTGAAATTACCCGCGAATATCACTGTTCTGCAACCGGTGGTCATAAAGGAGTGACCAAAACTACTAAAAGAATCTTATCTGAATACTATTGGCCAAATGTTAAAAACGAAGTTCAAAACTTTATTAAAAATTGTGAAAACTGTTACGGCCCTGCGTAACGCATTCAAATATTTTCTAGAAACTCTATAGATTACCAGAATTTCAAACGTACACCTGAATCAATATTAACATTTCTCACAGTTCGAAATCATTTTTCTCTCTAATCAAAATTCCAGGAAAATGGTAGAGTGAACGAATTACATATAAATTTTCATATGATAAAAATCCGATCAATCATTAGAGCTGTCCGGTTGAGGAATTTGAAGACGTTTCCTAAATAAATATCGGAATTATTTTCAAGGCACCGACAGACAAATTCATCCTACCATTTCCTTATCAAATTCAGTTTCCCAAGAAAAGAGGAAGTTTGGGCGATACTTTTCCTCAACACTTATCTACCCCTACAATTTGCTGCGTGGGAGCGACCGCGTAGTTCTTGGGCCTTAAGCCCTTAAATACACAAGGTGTAAAAGTTGATAGTAGTCGAAACGAGGTATCAATTTGTACCTTCGATTGACTTAGAGGGAAACCGTAATCTAGGTTTATGATAAGTTTAAAGTAGACGAGTAATTTTGTCATTGGTCGAAGGAGTACCATTACCCTTCGATTTTTGACCAATGGATCAAAAAGGAAAATTCCTTCTCTAAGAATTTTCCACCAATGAAAAATCAACGTGGGTGGAGGAATTTTCTTTAAAAAAACTCTTGTACTCAGTCAACAAGTAGTTAACAAGCAGGCGGTCAATCTCAATCACACAGTCTCAATTCTTCAGTTTTGTCAGACAGTATTCATTTAATAGTCAGTACTCAGTCAAAAGTTCAGTCAGTACTCAGTTAATACAGTCACTCAGTAATAGTAGTTTTTCCATTAACAGTTTTCGGAGTAATAGCTTTTATAGTCAAGTTTTTAACAAGTTTTGTCCAGTTGAAACCCAGAGTTGGGAGTAATCTGTTATAATTTTGAGACAACCAAGAGTTTTAAATATCTTTTGAAGTTTGCGTTCAAGTGAAGTTTGTGAAATAGTTTGTGAAATTTTTGTGTGAAATAGTAAATAAAGTTATACAAAGAAGTTCGGTGTTTAATTTCAACATCCATTCCTGCGTTCGGATTGTTCATCTTGCTCCGCAGTCATTTTTCGCTGGATCACCGCCACCAGGACCATAGTTATCACGGATACAATTTTTGTTTTGTTTTGTTACCTCTTCCATTTCAATAAGGATGAATATCTACAGTTATTTCACCATGTTTAAATTATTTTCAGGCGACTTCACGTTTATATTTTTCCAAAATATGCCAATCATTCTTATCATTGTTATCTCCTTGGATCAATTTTACAGACTGACTCTGGTTCTCCAGATTCATCGAATTTATTCTAAGATTTTTGTATACCTCCCATTGTGTAGCTAATAACCCCTTATAACTAGATTATCTTTCTTAGAAATATTCACCTTCGATTAAAGACATTTTACCACAATAACAAACCTTTAGCGTGATGATAATCCCATTGTTTCCCCTTCTTTCTTTAAGCAATAAACTACCCGTCCAGATTTCATACAACTTTAATGATTTGTGGAAAATAATAGGTTTACCTCTATGAGTTTAAAAAAAAAAATATATGGAGAAAGGGTACCCCTAATCTCTTTCATTGAAATTATGTACCCATATTTTTATTATGTCCCATTTTGTTTCTTTTAATGTTTCTAACTTCGTTTATACCTGCCCCACTCAAGCATAGGTCCAAATCCCTGGTAGTAGAATTGAGTTTCTGCACCTAAAATTGGACCAAACCTTGTCCACACTCCACATATTTGTTTTAAAAAGGGAATTTATAAAAGAAAATAAATAAATGATAAATTTACAAAGAAATAAATGTTTTGTTTTGTTGTTTGTCTGTGGAGTCGTGACAAAACTGTCAGAAAAATAAACTAGTTCGTGTAAAATCTAAATCACCCATGATTATCACAGACACTCCTTGTGACGCATTTGATAAAATCGCATTAGACATTTACGGTCCTCTACCAACTACAAAAAATGGCTTATCAATACCTCTTAACTGCACAGGATCTTCTTACTAAATTTTGCATAGCGATTCCCATAAAAACTACTAAAGCCATTGATATTGCCGCTGCATTTGCATCTGATATAATTTGCATTTACGGTCCACCAAAAGCAGTGCTTACGGACCAAGGTAGAAATTTCATTTCGGGAATGTTAAAACAATTTGCGAATATGTTTAAAATCAAACAGTTTAGATCAACTGCTTTCCACCCGCAAACTAATGGATCATTAGAGCGCAGCCATCATGTTTCGACAGAGTACTTGAAATGTTTTATTTCAAATCATCCAAATGAATGAGATATATGGATCCCATATGCAATTTTTTCGTACAATACAAGCGTTCATGAGTCTACAAATTACACACCGCACGAACTCGTTTTCGGAAAGAAAGCCCGTATGCCATCAGCATTCCTTGAACCTGAACAAGTTATTACATATGACGATTACCTTAACAATCTGACGAATGTATTAAAACGCTTAAAAGAAAATGCAAAAGAAAACCTAATTAGCTCAAAATTGAAATCAAAACATTATTATGATCGAAAAGTTAAGATACGTAAATTTGAACCCGGACAATTAGTATTTTTACTCAAAGAACCTAAAAAGCACAAATTTGACAGTCACTATAAAGGACCCTTTAAAATAAAACAAATTTTAGACAACAATAACGTTCTTCTAGAAATTAAACCAAAGAAAAATAGAATCGTTCACTCTGATAAAATTAAACTCGCTTTTGTTACAGAACAAAATTAGAGGCCCTAAGCCCGACGAACAACTATGTTATATCAAACTTTGTTTCTAACCCTGGCCTATATTCGGACGTTATGGGAAATTTGAGAACCTATCGAACAACTTGGACACTAATAACCCACGTAGACCTACGAGAACTGCATGGGAGAAAACTGAGGATTAATGATAACATAGAAAGTTTGTATAACCTTTGTACATCTATTGCAATATATTCCCCTATAAGAAATGAACTTGAATCAGCAAGGTCAAGATTAAATTCTATTGCGGATACCCAAAATACGATCGAAGAATTAACTATTGAAAATCGCAGACCCCGTGATAAACGCGCTATATTCAGTTTCATTGGTAAAATCCATAAAGCATTATATGGCACTTTGACTGAAGATGACGCTAATGCCATCTACAATGATATAGAATTGGTTTCCAACGATACCAAAAATTTGGCCGAATTAATATCAAATCAGACTCATATAATAAAATCTCAATTTGATGCTACCTCTTTAAGGCTCACTAACCTTAGCCACTTATTCATCAAAATGGAAGAAGAAATTAATTCCCAGTTGAACGAAACGTACGAACATATTCGACTCTTAGAATTAAAACAGGAAATGGAAAAATATTACATATATCTCGAAGAAGATCTTGTCAATTTTGAATTTGATGTCAAAACACTTATAACAGCTGTTCTCTTTGCGAATGTCGGCCAGATTCATCCGGAGATCTTGACTTATGAACAAATCTTGCGAAGTGCTAAAGCAATCCAAAACACAAAACCCCATGTCGAATTTCCTATACCACTGAAAAAAAATTACATTGCAGAATTAACGCACATAGCTGAACTAACAATTTTTCATATGAAAGATAAACTAATCTACATCATAAAAATTCCCTTATTAGATCTAAAGACATACACATTGTACCAACACCACCCTCTCCCAATCCCACAATTTCTAATTAACAATAGCATGCAATTCGCGTATATAAAACCAGTATCAGAATTCACGGCGGTATGCTCCAATCTCGAAAACTATATACAAATGGACAGATTAGATATCGAAAGGTGCAAAATTTCATTATCCAGATATACTTGCAAACAAAAAAACCATCTCGTCACCATTAATGACAAAAGTGAATGTGAAATTCAGTTTCTCAGAAATCCACGATTTTCAAAATTAGAACTCTGCAATATTAAACTAAAGGCCTTATCAAATTCTTATTGGTCTAGAATCCGTGAAACCAATTCATGGTTATTCTCCATTGGCAAACCAGAATCCATATATATTTCATGTGAGCACGAAGATGCATTTTTCAAAATGATTAACGAAAGCGGCATTTTACAACTAAAACCTCATTGCATTGCAAAAACAATAACAACTACTCTCGAGCCATTCCAAGAAATTCAGTCCTTCCAATCGGTAACTCTCACACGAAATTTAAGTCTCAACATTACTCAATTATATGAAGCGATAGTGAACATTAATAAAGAATTAAACTTTACAAGTATTCTTGCGGAACCCGACATAGCCTCGATATTGGACACAAAGAAAGCCACGCAAAATATATTGGAAAATGGAATTTCGTTTCAAGCCATTGTAAACAAAGCCAATGAAATAAAAAAACACAAAATTACTAGAACGCATATTAATGCAATCGAATCTTTGTTAACATATTCAGGTATAGGTATACTGGCAACAGTAATATTAGGTTTCGCATGGAAGTTTTCACTCATCGGTAAAATTGGAAAAGTGTTCAACATTCTGAAATGCTTTAAGAAATCAAATCGCAGGACCCAAATTATTAAAATGCCTAAGCGAGAAGATGTTTATACGGTTGAGTGTCCACCTTCTAACACTATACAAATGGAATCCTTCATAACTTGTAAAAAACGTGATCATTATAACTCGGAACCAAAACCCTTTTCTGAAAGAAAATCAAAATATTTCAAATCTAGACGTCAATCATACTTTGATCGTATTGCCGGTGGATCAATTTAACTTCACCCCCCCCCCCCCCTTCTACTAATGAATTACAAGAGTTACAGGGCAGCAAACTTCACAGCCACGGACAACTGCAATCCTGGCTACAGTCAACCAAGGAAACTTCCGATTCCAGAAATATTAAAATAAAAAATTATACAAGCATCATTGTAAAACATCGATATAACCCATCTAAACCCTTTGCATTGTATAAAGAATATTTTCGTTTTGCACAAGACTAATTCTCGACCCTTATCGCGCCCCGTGTCTCAATGATCAGCATGTTAGTATGGGTTTTTTGCAGGTTTTTCCCTGTACTAACCGCACAAATGTGAACATGCCACAACCCAAAAAGTACGGCCTGCAAACGTACAAAGCACCGGGTTTGGTCGAGACATAAAAATGGAATTTTTTAGATTTTCTTTTGATGCAGGAGCATCAAACTTTTGTAAGAAGGGAGGTGTCGCGTCCGCAACTCTTCTTTTCATCCCTTTTCACACGGTGATAAGGGAGCGGATTCAGCATCGCGGTTCCACGAAAGCTTCACGTTACCGTGAGACCGACCGTTGGAACCGCGACCGTGAGAAGCTCTTTTTGAGTATGTCAGCGCTTTTGGGCCAGAAGACTAAGCTTCTGTCCATCTTCGCGGCGCTCCGCGAAGACAGATCTCTGCGAACCGCGAAGTAGCTAAGACGCGACTTCTCCTTTCGAAATAGGCATTGTAGCCCTTCTGGTGCTGTTTTCTGATAGTCCCCATTCCGAATCAATAAAGGGCACGCTTTGTGCCAGTTAGCTCGGGAAGTGATCGTGTACGAGTCTCTTTTTGGCCCGATCCTGTTCCTGTCCCTTGTGCCGCTCAGCCACTTAGAGTGCTGGACGTCACAAAGAAAATTTTTTAATTATAAATTAAAAATTAAAAATTAAAAATTTAAAAATCAGTATCGAGTTTTTTAAAAAAGTAAAAATTTTTTTGCTATATATTATTATCAGTACCGATTTTAAAAAATTTTTTAATTAAAAATTAAAAATTTAAAAATCAGTTCCGATTTTTTAAAAGAAGTACAAATTCTTTTTTCGCTATAAATTATTATCAGTACTGATTTTTGACACTGTATGCAGTGTCAAAAATCGATACTGATAATAATTTATAGCGAAAAAAATTTTTTTTAATTTTTAAAAATCGTAAAAAAATAGTAATTATGGAAGGCCCACTACCGGACCGGGCTTAAAAGTTGCAGGACGAATAGAAGTTTAAAACAGAAAATCTTCAAGAAAATCGAAGGATACACACAGTTTTAAAAACACGATTGAAAACTTAAAATTCAAAAATATCGAATAAAAACACTTTAAATATTTTTTTTGCATTTTTTTCTGTAACGGCCATCTAAAAACGAAAATTTTCAAAAAAACAATAATTGAATTTCGACCATTATTAGGAAAGTTATGAGCAAAAAACCAAAAAAAGGGCGGTTTTTTTGAAAATTCCATATTTTTTTAACCAGTGATAAAAAAATCTCTAAATTTACCAGGAATCCTATTTTGAGGGGTACTAAAAAATATCAAAAAATTAAGAAAATAAAAAAAAAATTTGTCTAACCGTCCGATTTGGCGTGGAATGCCCCATATATTAGGAGTAGGGCAATTTGGGTTCACGAAATCTGACAGAACGCTTCTACTTGAAACTTGGTACAGTCATAGCCTGGGCCTATCTAAGCTTAATGGTGAAGTTGCAGAGTGACGTTTTTCCTTATACCCGAGAAAAACCCAAATATGTATCATGGGGTGCCAGCGCCTATTTTGCTCGAGTATCCGTCCTTTCACAATGCTTTACCTTGTTTTTTTTTTCATTTTTGGGATATTTTATTCAGGTACGATCAATTAACCCTTTCGCGGCGAACCTCGTCTTTAGGCGCTCAACTATGGACGGTCTCTCTGTGCGAATAGCGCCTATAGGCGCTCAGGCAGAATTGCTCGCTCCGAGCGAATAGTGCCTTATGGCGCTGTTCATTTGTTATCAGTAACTGCGCAATGATGTCCAAAAAGTCGTTTGATCTTTCAATGTCACGTTGGCTCTCAAGAGTGCAATTCATTTCAAAGAATGGTTTTTCCATCTGTTTCGTGTTCCGGTTGTGGCTTGAATGTCCGAAGCAACTTAACGTCTAAACGATGCTCTCCGTCTAAAAAAGCCCGGCGTGATAGTGCCGGTAATTGGTTCCATCGCAATTGTTACCAGAAGGATTTTAGTCATCGATTAGAAGAGAGTGTAAGAAGGCAGAAGAATGTGCATATTTTGTTCCCTCTATCTTTCCAGCATGAAAGGAAATTGCTTGTACCAGAACTGCCCCAACGTTCAGCTGAAGAGAATTTCCGTTGAATTGAGAGGAAAATGTCTTTCCATGAAGAGCGTATTTATCGCAGCTGGATCTTTCGTGTGTGTTCACCACTACCAAATGCTCAAATGTCTCACATTTGATGTTAATGACCTGAATAAAGAGAGAGACACATTTTGGGTGACACCAGAAGACAATGTGCGGATTCTTACATTAGTCATTTAATGAATTCTTCGCAATCGTCAGGTAACAATTCCACCTTGAATTTGAGCTCAATGACTGCCGAGCAACTTGAGACTCTTACTGCATTAAGCAAATCACAAATGGACTCTTTGAAATTATGTACGGCGTCGACCATCAAAAATCCCGAATTCACCATCCCGCTTCACTTCTTTAAAATGCGTACAGGGTTGTCTGATAAGCTTCTCGGTGCCCTGTTTGGAAAGGCCCGTCGGACAATCTCATACCACATCCAGCATGCGCGCAAATCTCTATCCACTAGTTTTATGCCGCATTACTTGGGGATGCAACTAATGAATCCGGCGGAAAAGGCAGTGCACACTACACAAATGGCAAAGGAATTAATGGGCCATGATAAATTCTACATCGTTCTCGATGGAACATATCTCTACTGCCAGAAGAGTTCCAATTTCGGTTTTCAAACGGACAGTTACTCCCTGCATAAACATCGCAATTTAATCAAAATGTTTATGCTTGTGGCAACGGACGGTTATGTGATTGATGTCACCGGTCCTTGGAAGGCGAATGTGTCCGACGCCAAACTGCTTGAATCATTTATGAGTCTTCAGACATTCACCGAGGCTTTTTCACCATGCGAAACTACTTTGATAGTGGATCGTGGGTTTCGGGATGTAATTAAAAAGGCTGAAAAGGTCGGTTATACCATCAACATGCCAAAATTCCTGAGTTCGAAGGAAAAGCAGTTCTCCACGATGGATGCAAATGTGACGAGATTCACCACCAAACTGCGCTATATAGTTGAAGTAGTCAATGGCGCAGTTAAAGAAGTATTTAACATTTTCTACAACACTGTGTACAACAGAACGTTGAAGCACACCGCCAAAGACTTCAGAATTTGTCTCGCTGCTCTTAATTTGAAAAGAAACGGAGCCTTCATTTCTGATGTTGGCCGGCCAGATATTTCCATCCGAATGAATTCCCTCCTATCGAAACCAAATATACTAGCCGAGATTGTAGAAGACAATGGGCTCCTTAGGAAAAGAAGCGAGTTCGAGGAGAATGTTGAGGACCATCCGCGAGACTACGGCTTCCCTCGATTAACCAACCAGGAATTAGAGCTGTTTTGTTGTGGGACTTATCAATGCAAAATGGCGAAATCATACTTCGGAGAGCATCAGAAGGCCGACGGACGTTACCGGTTCTATGCTGAGAAGGAAAATAGTCAGATTAATTATTATGACTATTTTACTGAAACCAACCTTTCCTCTCTCCGACTTTTTAAGGGCAACATGCAGTCTCGACACAGTAAGGCGAAGAAGTATCATCAGTTTATACTTCTGGATGCGGATACGGAGGGCATTGATTGCATTAAAGAACATTACTGCACCTGCAAAGTGGGTCGGAGAACTGTGGGATGCTGTGCCCACATTGCCTGCCTTGTGTGGTACTTGACCATTGGATGCTACGAAGAAAATATTCAGATGCCGGCTGCATCCCTTTCTTCACTATTCTGCCCTTTATTGTCATTGCCTGAGGTTGATGAGGAGGACGGTAATGATGAGTTTGATGCTTTGGAGGAGCTCTTCGTGCAAGAACTGTTCGTGCTTGAGGCACCCGAAAATGGTGAAGATGAGAATTTAGAAATTGAGGATGAAGATGAAGAAATTGGTCACGCTGCTGCTGAAGAGGATGAGGAAGAGGAAAAGGAGTTGTTTGAGGTTTCAATGATAATGGACATGAATGAGAGTGGAAAGGAGAATCGGAATCCACTGTCTAGGCTCCCTCTCCCCAATATATGACATGTACTCTGCTGTACATTGTTGCTGTTTACCTAGTGGGCCATTCACAAACAAGGTAAAGTATTGTGAAAGTACGGATACTCGAGCAAAGTAGGCGCTGACACCCCATGATACATTTTTGGGTTTTTTTCGGGTATAAGGAAAAACGTCACTCTGCAACTTCACCATTATGCTTAGATAGGCCCAGGCTATGACTGTACCAAGTTTCAAGTAGAAGCGTTCTGTCAGATTTCGTGAACCCAAATTGCCCTACTCCTTTAGCTCAGACTGAGATCTCTTAGCAGATTTATATAGGGCATTCTTCTTCCTAATGTATACAAGGATAGTAGACGATACCCAAGGAAGTCTCTTTCTAACAGGACGTACTAGTTTGAGGGGCGCAACCACGTCAAGAGATGAACAGAGTGATTCAGTGAAATTCGCAACAGTCGCATTGATGTTTGTGTCATTGAGACTATTAACTGCCGAATAGTGAGATAAGAATGCAGTTGAAAACAGCACAGGATCAAGGCGAGGAAGATCACGGCGTAGCCTAGGGGAGCGATATACAGGTGGAGATAGTCGATATTGCAAAGATATTGAATCATGATTCGCTAAAAATGGAGAATCTGATTTCTCATAAGATCAAACTTTGTTTTCTGAATCAATTATAACAACATCAAGCCATGAGTCGTAATTGTGTGGATGATAGGAAGAACCAGTGGGGATTAGGAATAGAGAATTACTAAAAATGAAGTCCTTAAAATACTTTGAGTTAGGGTTTACTGAAAGAAGGTTGCAGTTTAGATCACCTGTTATAATGAGTCAAGTTTTCTGAAGTGGGCCACCAAAAATCAGCATATCGAATTTTCTATTTTTTTTTGGCGATAATTATTTATATATGTGTTAAATGTAATCTCCTAAAATTTTTTTAAAAAATTTTCATTTTTACAAAAGTTATAAACAAATTAGTTTTTAGGCTACTTTTTTTATAAATTGCGATTATTCAGCGAGTTTTGAATAAAACTTTACCAAAATTTAATGGTAAGTACAACATTAGCAAAGGAATATAATAGTGTAATCGAGCGATTAAAAAAATTTAATTTATTTATAAAAAATTAATTTTGCAATAAACAATTTGATATTTAACCAACTTCTGGATGAGATAAAACAATATTTTTTTTTTAATTTAAAAGCTTTAACATTAAGCTACTGATATCTGCAAAAAAATTTTGGTAATATTCATAAGAAACAAAGTTATGAATTTTTGAACATTGTCGCGGAGGCACTGCAGGCGCGTCGCGCGCGCGTTTTGTCTACTGCATAGTAGACCAAAGCTCGCCAGCCTGGCGCGAGCTTCTCATCCAGAAGTTGGTTAAATATCAAATTGTTTATTGCAAAATTAATTTTTTATAAATAAATTAAATTTTTTTAATCGCTCGATTACACTATTATATTCCTTTGCTAATGTTGTACTTACCATTAAATTTTAGTAACGTTTTATTCAAAACTCGCTGAATAATCGCAATTTATAAAAAAAGTAGCCTAAAAACTAATTTGTTTATAACTTTTGTAAAAATAAAAATTTTTTAAAAAAATTTTAGGAGATTGCATTTAACATATGTATAAATAATTATCACCAAAAAAAATTAGAAAATTCGATATGCTGATTTTTGGTGGCCCACTTCAGAAAACTTGACTCAATGATATTTAAATACCTTACAGTGAATACCTTACTGACAGCTTAATAACGGCAACATCGGGAGGCCGATAGACAACAGCTAATAAAAGTGAAGGATTACCACTTACACAAAGTTCAAATATAATGTATTCTGGCATTGCTGAATATATAGAGGGATAAGAAGACAAATAACGGATTTTTAATGATTTATGAAAATAATAAACTACACCTCCCCCAATCACACTTTCTCTATCGTTACGTATCAAAATGTAATCGTCAATTTCAACTGAGGCATTATTTGCATTTGAGTGCAGATCTCACAAGGAAGGTACCTGAGGTGTACCTCACCGATTTTGATGAAATTTTAGTATGTTATAGTTCGTCAAAAAATAATCGACACGTATTTTTTTGTTTCTGCGGTAAAAGACTTTTAAGAGGTGAAAACCACCCTCAAAGTTGACCCCCAAAAAAACGTTTTTTTGATATATTTCGGCCTCTAATGAATATTTTGCGGTGGGACAAAATGGAAAATGTTCCTTGCGAAAAATGCTAGTCGGTGGATGCTTTTTTGACCATAGAGGTTGCGACCCCTATTTTTTATTTTGGAAAAACGATTCTTTTCAGTGAAATATTCACTGTAAAAAATCTATTATAACCTTAAAAAATTAGAAAAAAATGTTTTTGTAAATAAAATCAAATAATTAAATTGACATATTTCGGGATTTTGCGAAAAACCACCCCTACATTTCTTAACTACCCTGTAAGACGAATATCCACTTACAACAATGACAAGTATATTTCTCCCATGAAATATACTCTCCATGTGAGCTGAATATTATTCTTTATCAATTACGAGAGTGCAATGACATTTTCGAGCAAGAAAGAGTTATGAGGTGACAAATTTCAATCCCCAAATAACTTTATCTAGATATATCTCGGTCCCTAATGAATATTTTGCAATGGGATAAAATGGAAAACGTTCCTTGTGGAAAACGCTAGATGATGGATGTGTTTTTACCATAGGGGTTGCAACCCCTAGTTTTTATTTCGGAAAAACGTTATATCATTGATAGATTCACTGTGAAAAATTAATTTTAGCCTTAAAAAATTAGAAAAAGATGTTTTAGTAAATTAAACGAAATAATTAAGTTGACTTATTTCAGGATTTTGCACAAAACCGTCCCTACAAATCGTCCACTACCTTTTAAAGCGAATATTCATTTGTGAAAATAACAGCGCATTTCTCCCATTAAACATACTCTCCTTGTGAGCTAAATATTATTTTTTCCCGACTACGCTAAAAAGACCCATTTTCATCCCTATTATACGGGTAGAAAGTAATCGATTTTCGACCAGCGGGACGAAAAGTACTTTTCATCCCGCTGGTCAAAAATCGAGTTCCGAAGCGGGACGAAAAGAGCACTTTTCGTCCCACTGGTCGAAAATCGAGTTCCGCAGCGGGACGAAAAGTGCTCTTTTCGTCCCGCTGCGGAACTCGCCTGATTCGTCGATCAATAAAGAAAAAAAAGCTATATGTTCCTAATAATTCATACAATTTTGGAGATAACGTTCTGTGCTATTCCATTTATAACAGGAGGAGGAAGAGGTGGTGGAGGAGGTGGGGGTGGTGGTGGAGGAGGAGGCGGCGTGGTGGTGGAGGAGGAGGTGGTGGATGGGGAGGTGGTGGAGGAGGAGGTGGTGGAGGTGGGTAGTGGTGGAGGAGGAGATGGAGGTGGTGGAGGTGGTGGTGGAGGAGGAGATGGAGGTGATGGAGGAGGTGGTGGATGTGAGTAGTGGTGGAGGAGGAGATGGAGGTGGTGGAGGTGGAGGTGGGTAGTGGTGGAGGGGGAAGAGATGGAGGTGGTGGTGATGGAGGTGGTGGTGATGGAGGTGGGTAGTGGTGGAGGTGGAGGTGGTGGATGTGGCTGTGGTGGAGGTGGTGGCGGAGGTGGGTAGTGGTGGAGAAGGTGATAATATAAAACTATTACTACTTAATTACTATTTTTTTGTGAGTGGGGGGGCTTCGCCCCCCCAACCCCCCAGCGGGGCTTCGCCCCTGCACCCCAGCAGGGCTTCGCCCCTGCACCCCAGCGGGGCTTCGCCCCTGCACTCCAGCGGGGCTTCGCCCCTGCCCCCCAGCAGGGCTTCGCCCCTGCACCCCACCAGGGGCTGCGCCCCTGGACCCCCCTTTGGCGTTCCAGCTATTTTTGGTGTAAATGCACCGTTGCGCTGTTGCAGGCGTACAAGTATGGTCTTTTTAGCTAGTCGCAAAAAAAGTATCGTATGCCACTGGGGAGGAGCGTATTTTCACCTCGTGTGATCGCTGCCCTCGCTGCGCTCGGGCAGCAAACTTCACACTCGGTGAAAATAACGCACTTTCCTCCCTTGTAGCATAATGTACTATTTCTATCAATCCCCTATATGTTTCTATAATTTACACTGTTGAATTTATTTGTAATGTAGGTGACTAATTAAGTGATGTCAAACTGTAAATATGAAATAACAGAACTAATTTTGTTGTGTATTATATGTCTTACATTTTCCGTTTGAAATATATTAGTCTACAAAATTTTGATAAAATAGTAATCTTCACAGAAATGTTTGAAACACAATGACTATTTGTACCAAGCACAACGAATTATAGCAACATTTCTGCAACCTTCGATTTCGCAATGCGTTTTGCAGTTATCTCCAAGACCAAAATCTACACGATTATCAATTTCTTCATGTTTTTCATTAATATAACCGCTTTTATACCAAGAATATTTCCAAAGACTTGTATATCTTGGTGAAAAAAGTTAATTATGTACTAATGATTGCAGCTTAATAATATTCCCCACATGCAGGTTGATATCGTAAATCATTAAGATAATATTATCTGTAAAATACTGATGTTCTGTTTCTTGTCCCTGCATAAATAAGAGGATTTAATAAATAAGCTGTCCATAGTAAGTTCATTTAAATATTTCAATACTTCTGCATTTGTTATCATAATCTAGTCTGGAAGAAGAAATGAAAAACAATTCAATTAATAATGAATAAAGAATATCTTTACTGTCTGAAGAGAGATAAGTATTATTTGTATTGATATAAGATTACTGACTGCTAACAAAAGTGGTACTGTATGGTAACAAACATTCACACACATGCATAAAATTTCCTTTAAATAGACCACAAAACGCGTGCTAGTCACAGTACAAGTGCAAATCAGCTACAACACTTTTGTGTAAAAGTTTCGTGTACTTGATATTATATTTTTTGACGTGGTATTTGGGAGGGTCGGGTAACCTCCACCACGTGCACGTCTTATCTTCCATTGGGCGCCAGCCAGGATCCACCTGGCCGTGCTGGGTGCTGAAAAACGTCGAAAAGGAAAATTTGGGGACCGGAATAACAAATAAAAACCCCCGGAATCCAATAAAATCCGGATCTTTATTGCCGGTAACAAAAGAACGATGACCGGTACAATGAAATAAATAAAAAAAAAAAGAAAAGACCGGAGAGATAATAAGAACCCGGATCACCGGAAAGATACGAACAATAAAACAAAATTAATAATCAGACACGCGATCAAAATAACAATCTTGAAATAATAGAAAAATTCCGGAATGAACCCAACGTTCGATTCCGACCGGCTCTCGATAAGATGGCGGCCGGGATTCGACCGGCTCGCCCGCTGCTCTCACTCTCTCTCTCACTCTCACATACACTCTTTCTCACACTCGTAAATTTAGCGTTGAGGAACTCCCGGAGAAGCCAGGAAGTCCTCCTGGGCAACTATCCCGGTCCAGAAGCCCGGAACCGGGACTTAACAATAGAAATCAACGAAAACGAAAAGAAGAAGAAAAGAAAGGGGGGAGACGCTCTCTCTTCCCCCGGAACTCTTCCGGGTGCCTGCCGGGCGATCGAGAGGCGAACGTGCCACCGGCAGGCCGGCTACACGGGAAAATACAACAAGAAAAATACCAAAAAGGTTAAAAAGAAAAGCGAGAAGCTTGGATGAAGCTTCGCTCACCAACCTTTTATTCTTCTCCGAGTCGGGACTCCACTCACTCTCCTCTACGCACGCTTCGATCCTTTTTTCTCCAAAATGGCAGCAAAACGTCCTTCTTGGGCGACGTAGAACGCGAGAATGAATGCTCCGGTTTCTCGGAGAGGGGGAAGTCGATCGTATCTCGCAGCGCCGGATACTCCGCCGGCCCGTATGGTGCTGCCCTCTGTAGTACTGGGCTCCGTACCAGTTGACGTGGGGTGATTCAAAACCGGGGTCTCTCGGATTACGGCTTCCCAGGCATCTTCTCCTCCGGGCGGTCCAGGTCCCGGTCTGGAAGGTTCCCCGCTGGAACCGGGGTGGCACCGGTGGTTTTTCCCCCGTCCCTGTGGTTGCGGGGAGAGTCTCTCCTTCCTCGTGGCGGCCGGGACTTGTAATGGGCTCCGGGTTCCCGCGCAGCAAGATGGCCGCTGGTGTTCCAGTGATCTAGCGACTTCCCCCGTTGCTTCCGCGGTCGATTCCCGATCGATACCTCGGCGTAGCGTGGAAAAAAGGGAAAGAGCGAGCAGCGACTGACAGAACTAGGTTATGAACGGTTGCCCAGGGGATACGGCGATGCCTTACCGGTTCACCGGGATTCGAGTTCCTCGATTCCCGCATTTGACGCCTTGACCAGGTAGTACGTTCTTTTGTTGATGGGGTTCACAAAACCCCTATCACAATTTACGTGCAACGATAAGTGGTATTCATATACAAATTTAAATTTATTATTATTTAAAATTCAGGTAAAAGTACCTATTAGTATACATTACAGAAAATTTGTACGTAATAAAAAACACTGTGATAAAGATAATATAAAAAATCGTTTCACATATATGAAATAATAAAAGTAAAGTATATTTATTTTCATAAATTATTTTATTTACGAATTCACGCGTGCGATTTAAGGGGGTAAGGTCACCTGTAAAAAGAAAAAGTATATCAATTTTTTTTACAACTTTTATTATAAAAATACATTTTTCAAACATACATTGAAAATTGTACTACTAAATACTTACTAAATTATTTTTTCGAAATCTCTAGTATGTAGTATAAACTGTGATGGGGGTTTTACGAACCCCATCCACAAGTAAAGAGTAAATAACGCAGCGTCCTACCGGTAAAAGCGTCGAACGCGGGAATCGGGGAATCCGAATCCCGGGTGACCGGTAAGGCACCTTCGTGCCCCCTGGGCAACCGCATATAACCTCTAGCCTGTCATTTCTGCCGCTCGTTCTTTCTTTCATGAGTCCACCGAAGTATCGATCGGGAATCGACCGCCGAACAACGCGGGAATTGAAGCCGGGAATACGAACGGCCATATTGCGGCACGGCAATCGGGAGCCATTCAAAGTTCCGGCTATCGTTCCGAGGGAGATACCCTCCTGGCACCCTCAAGGACGGGGAAAAACCACCGGCCCGATCCCTGTCCCACCGGAGGAAGGGGTAACACCGGACCCAGGCGTTCCGGAAGAGACGACGCTCGGGAAAACGTCGGCCGGGAGCTACCGGATTCAAATCGTCCCGCGCCGGCTAGGGAGCGACGAGTAGTGCGGAGGGCAGCACCGGACGGACCGTCGAGGCTCCGGCGCTGCGATCCACGGTCGATCGTCCCCCTCTCCGAGGAGAACCGCGGAGCGAGTCATTCTCGCGTTCGCCGCCGTGCAGTTAGGACGTTACGCCATTTTTGGAAGATTTGTCGAGAGAAGATTCGGGAGAGGACGAGCAGAGGGCGAGTGGAAGGATTCCGGAAGGTTAAAAAGGTTCGTGGGCGATTCTTAGGATAGCTCCTCGCTTTTTCTTTACGCGTGTTGTTCCTTTTTCGTAAGATTAGATTCTTTTATTTGATTCCTGCCCGGCGTGTGGCCGGCAGAGTTCCGGGGGAGACAGGGCGCGTTTCCTGCCCCCTTCGTTTCTTCTTTTTCTATTTTTGTATTTGTTCCGGTCCCGGGCGTCCGGGCCGGAAAGCGGTTGCCCCGGGGGACTTCCTGTCGACACCGGGAGTTCCTCCCGGTTGGGTGTGAAAAAGAGTGTGTGAGTGAGAGAGTGAGAGAGAGTGATCTCGAGAGAGAGGCGACGAGCCGGCAGCGTGCCGGCCGCCATTTCGTGTGACGCCGGGTGAAATTCACTCGCTGGAATTTCTCCCAGATTAGAATTTGTAGTAAGATTTAAGATTGTTCTTAGTATTAATATTTTCGATTTATTTTGCTGTTATTTCATTTGGAGATATTCGACCGGGAATAAAGGTCCGGTTTTGTGAGATTATAATAGGTTCCGGGAGTGTTTCATTCATTTTCCCGGTCCCCAAATCTCTGTTATTTTTCGTAGTTTTTCAGCACCCAGCACGGCCAGGTCGACCCTGGCTGGCGCCCAACGGAAGATCAGAAGTGCACGTGGTGGAGGTTACCCGACCCTCCCAAATACCACGTCACAAAACATACTAGAGATTTGTTAAAAATTTCCATTTTGCGCAAGGTTCGAGGAGCACCGATTTATCGATTTGCCTCGACAAGGTCTCATTTCATTCGGAGGAAGACCCTTGACGGCATGAATGTGGGAATTTTGGAAGAAGTAAACAAAAAGTTACAACACTTTTTATCAGATATATATACATAATTTTGGTTTTTGTTTTGTTTTTAGGTTTAAAAAATTCAGAACTTTTGTAATTTTTTTTCTTTCCAAATTCCCACATTCATTCCATAAAGGATGGTCTTCGAGAGAAAATGAGCCATTGCGGAGTCAAATCGGTCAATCGGTGCTCCTTGAACCTTGCGCCAAATGGAAATTTTTAACAAATCTCTAGTATGTTTATACTAGATACTAGGGATTTCGAAAAAATGATTTAGTAAATATTTAGTAGTACAATTTACAATGTATATTTAAAAAATGTATTTTTATAATAAAAGTTGTAAAAAAAATTAATATACTTTTTCTTTTTATAGGTGACCTTACCCCCTTAAATAGTTGTAAAATAAGAAACTTTAAAGATTAATTAACTGCACATACCTTTAAACTCACAAACATGTGTAATATGTGTGCGCAAAAAAGTGCTGATTTTATGTCTCATACTTTTACAGACAGACTAAAAATTGAAATCATTTTCATTATTGTATAATAGCATTTACAATTGTTTGCAACTCCTAAATTTGACTGATAATGTGTTTTATCAATTTCGATTGATACTTTTTAAATTAAATCCGTGTTTCTATTAACGTTCAATTTTTTTTGTAACGTCCACATTTATTAAATAGATAACGCGTGTGTTAGAAATTATCATCACGTTCTGCGCGTGAAGAACCTAGGCACACTAGACTAACGACTGAACTTGTAAGGTTCAGCTTATAGTTGCACGGACGGACATCGGAGAGGGAGACAATCAGAAAAGAGACACGAGATCTACTAAAACTAATAATGTTTATTTAAAACAAGCTTAACTAAATATACTAGAAACGAAACGCGTAAAACGCGGGTGAAGCGACAGCGCTCGGGCGCTGTGAACGGCAGATCTTGAGCAAGAGCACCGGAGTGCTCGCAATGCAAAGATCGGAGCTGCAGGATGCAGCAGAAACCGAAAAGGGAGGACCACAAAGAAAGGGCTACTCCCGACAGAGGAGAGAAATCCCGAGAGAGTCCTCGGGAAGTCTCAACGAAAAGACAGGATGGTGCGGAGCCCGCACCGTAAAGGATGGAAATACACGAGGTCGCCTCGCGGTTGGATGTAGTGTGACGAGGCGACTTTTCGAGAAGCCGTCTCGTCCGTGAAAATCATCGCCTAGAAGTATTCTAGAATTTTCTTAGCCTTAAGCTAAGAAAATCGGCAAAAGAAATGCCACGCGCCTTGATTGTATGGAGTTCAATGCCCTCGACCTGGGAGGTTCTGCGAGTCGAGAAGGGGATCAGGCGGGGCTATCGGTATTGTATCCGGAGCGCCTGAGACTCGGGTGGGATAACAATAGCGAAATCGGCGAAGTGCAGAATGCGCTTCCCTAATTTCGCGAGGGAGTCGAGCGAGGTATCGAATTAAAGCCCCTCGCGAATTAGGGAAGCAGCCGCGAGGACATTGATGCAACTGCACTTCATAAAAAGATATGAGCCGTAGAAACTCATAGAAGGATCGTGAAAAACTCTACATTAGTCACACGAGCCCAATAATTGAGGGGCAAAAACTATCGAACTCGAGATCGTTCGATCGATCGGTTGAGAGGGATCCGCGACGATAAATAAGCGAGCCCCTCGAGGACTCGCTCTCACTCGTTCGATTCTGAGAGACGAATCTCTGTCCGTCGTCGTCGCGAATCCCTTGTCGATTATACCCCTCGAGCGGGTTGCAGTACGAAGTCAGTCGCGTTCACCCTTTTGGTATTGGACCCGAGAGTCCATAAGTATTTTGTGTTACCCCAAGTATACGGGGCGAGAATATCCTGCTAGGACCTTTAGTGTAGCAGTGATATTGTGGGTGAACCCGAAATAAGGGATTGTAAAAAGACTTACCAAGAGTGCGACACGGGAGACGAGTAGAGGAGCCGTCCTTCCTGACTCGAAGGGCGGAACACGGTGTGTTCCGAAGGACTTGGGAGAGTATCTCCAAGGAGGACAGTGGTGCTATAAAGTTCCGGGGCAGGGTGCGAAGCATCGTGTCCGGAGGTGCGACCAGGGATCCCGCGGAGTTGGAGAGCGGAGAGACCGTTCCGCATTGGGAACAAAGGGCCAGTGAATTCTTTGAGAATTCCGCCCTAACTGCAATTGGGGCTTCCATCCCAATTGGCAGTTAAGGCTTGTGGGGCCAAGCCCAAGGGCATACGGGAAGGGTCGGAGCGCGCAGTGGCTCCGAGCCCTCTCTCCTCAATCGACGCATCTGGAAGATGCAGTTGCGCCGTATCCAGCCGACATAGTCAGCCGATCCGGGGAAAGGGCCCTGCGTCACGGGTGACGTCAGCCGCCGAGTTGCTGAGGGAGACGACGAGAGGTGACGACGCATCGTAGTAGGAGAAGCGAGGGAGACCACGCGCCCAACAAGGATGAGAACATCGGGATCTGCTAACGATGAGTAGACTTTGCTATGCGATTGCGATATATATATATGTACGACGTCTCCGGCGTGACGTCACGTAGAAGCGACCATATGTCCTAGAGAATAGAAGCGAAACACCGTATATGAAAGAAAGCGATAGAATCCGTTTATGTTATGAGTGACGTCGGAACGTCCCAATTATGAGTGATGATGCGATTGGTTGCAGCGGGTTAAGTTAAGTTAAGATATGTCATGTTATGTGATGATATGAGAGAATGATTATATGATTCGTGCACCATTGAATTTATGTAGTTCCTGTTGAATTCAAATATATATATTCTATTTCGTCTATAGTCTTACCATAATCGGGGTTACTATTTATTCATAGAGTTGCTACCATGAGAACCCATGGATAGACCCTGAACTGAGCTGGTCAGGTCTTGTTTTCGGAATAAATAGTGCAACCGCTAATTCGGTAGCAGCAAGGAGCCGCGTCTCTTTTATACGCCGTTCGGGAGGAGTCAAAGGGGGGAGACCGCTCAGCGGCGAGCCGTCCCACTCCAATTGCAACTGCAGTTGGACGTGGTACGACGGTGGGGGTTTCCGTCCCGTGATTTAGGTCGGGAGGTAAGACCACGCACCTCTTCCAGGCGCGTGAACCCGAATGAGACCCGAGCGCCCGTTATAGTAGGTATAGTTCAGGGAACCAGAATGGTAGTGCTGAAAAGCATAGCCGTAGGGGCAACGTCTTGACAGGCTCTCGGCGAGCTGAAGACTGGTCTTTCGGTCGGCGATCTCGGCGAGCTAGACTCGCCGATCCTTCTCCGTCGAAGGTGGGGGCAGCAGCGAGTGGGGACTAGCCCGGAGAAGGAGACTGTCCAGAGAGCCCTGGCTCAGCCCCATCTCCTGGACCGATTTCGAACACGTTCGTTTATGGGTGGTCCGTTTTACTAATCACGTAAGTGTACAAAAGCCATGTAAATTGATAATTTTCAATCGCAAAAATTATTGATATAACCAGTGTAACAACATTAAACAACGTTATTATTGTAAATAAAATAAATACAGAAAACGGATATATACTTACAAGGAAGGGTTCTCAACCTGACCTCACCAATTTCAATCATATTTTTATAGGTTGTAGTACTTGCAAAAATGAGAAACGCGTATTTATTTTATGCGCAGTTGTTTGTATGATAAAAATCGTTTTTTTATCATATATCGGCTTCTAATGAATATTTTTTAATAAAATAAAGTGGAAAATACACTACCGGTCAAAAGTTTAGATCCACTTGCTTCATTTTAATATTGTGAAGTGGACCCAAACTTTTAACCGGTACTTGTTTTACATACACTACCGGTCAAAAGTTTGGGTCCACTTGCTTTACTTTAACATTGTAAAGTGGACCCAAACTTTTGACCGGTAGTGTATTTGTCATAAGAAGTCGAAGATAGGTTATTCCATTTGAGAATAATGCAATAATTGTCACTCTTGAGGACCTTTGAATTTATAAATGTACTTGTATGTTAAATTCATTTAAAAATTTTCGCTTATTGATCTTATAACGAATTGTAACAATTGTGCATTTTCGCCTTTAGACCTCACGTAATACACGCATTGCTGGGGTCGATAATCTTGGTGCATACTATAGTAGCTGCAAAAGCAATAAATATGAATCGGTATTTGTTTAGTAGATATTCACATAACAGAAAATGAAAGTAAATCCTATAAATGTCATCAATTTATTACTTGCTACATTTCAAACGTTAAATATACCAAATACTGCTATAAATCATAAAGAAATAGCACTAGCAGATGAGATCGAAGCTATTTTAAAAGATTCAATTAATTAATTTAATGATGTTGAAATGATAACAGAAGTTTCCTTGGATTTTGAAGAACCATATAAAGATCTGGATGCACAAATAGTAGAAGACGAAATTCTGCACCATTTACCTGACTATCCTCATTCACCAACGGATACGTGTACAAAAGATAGAGAAGTTCTGTCCTATGAATATAAATCAAAAGCTGTGGAATACTGGAGAAGTGGAACAAAAAATAAAAATTTAGCTTTGACAACTGTACAAAATAAATTCAGGAAAGTAAAATCTGTAACACAATTGAAACGATGGGCTCACTATTTAAACAAAGGCGGTACATACAGAGAAAAAATCGCTAGAATATGTCAACTTACATTTGACAAATTTAAAACAGCAGTCAATTCTGGATTAATTGTCCATGACTTGGATTTACGTAAATGGGCGTTACAAGCCCAAAAAGAAATAGGATCTGAAGATTTTAGATTTCAAGCATCAAAGAATTGGCTGAATCGTTTTAGAAAAGCCCATAGAATAACATCAAGGAAAATTAACAAATTTATCACCAGGAAGACATTGGAAAATGGTAATGGATTAGAAAGGAAAGGAACTGAATTTGTAACTGATGTCAAAGAGTGCATGGCAGAAATTGGAATAGAAAACGTGTACAATCCTGATCAAAGTGGGTTTCAGTTAGAAATGCATTCCGAGAGAACTTTATCTGTTGAAGGAGAAAAGCAGGTAGAATGTGTTGTGCAGTCCGTTTCATCGACGACTCATAGTTATACGATACAACCATGAATATCTGGTGATGGAAAGCTTCTTTCACACCTTTTTTTAGTTTTAAAAGAGCAAAGTGGTCGGTTTGGACCAATTGTTGAAGCTAATTTATTTAGACCAGACAATGTATACAAAAGAGCATCAAAATCTGGAAAACATACTTCAGGTATTAATGTAGGAATATTTATTTAATTATATCATAATTATGAAATAGCTAAATAAATATTTTTTAATTTCAGACCATTTTAAAGATTGGCTGGAGAATGTATTTTTTCCAAACGTGGGATTAAATAGTATGCTATTACTCGATTCGTGTAGTGGTCACTGTCCTGAAGTTGCAGAAGATGCAACACCAGTAAATAAAATCATAAATATTAAAAAATTCCAAGTGGAACAACAGGAAAAATTCAACCACTTGATGTATTTAGTTTCTGCATTTGGAAAAACTTTGTTCGGCATTTTTCAGATAATGTGATACTAATGAATTACGATATGAACTTGCATGTGAGGAATAATATTATTAAGCTGCAATCATTAGTACATAATCAACTTTCTTCACCAAGATATACAAATCTTTGGAAATATTCGTGGCATAAAAGCGGTTATATTAATGAAAAACCTGAAGAATTTGATAATCCTGTAGAGTTTGGTTTTGGAGATAACTGCAAAACGCATTGCGATGTCGAAGGTTGCACAAATGTTGCTATAATTCGTTGTGCTTGGTGCAAAAAGTCATTGAGTTTCAAACACTTTTTCGAAGATTACCATTACTGTTTAAGATTTGAAAAATAAAAAAACTATGAAAATATTAAAAAATATTAATATAACAATAATAATAACAATAATTATATATATGTATATATATAATTTATAGTCACTTTATATATTCATATACAATATTTTGATAAATAATTTAAAAAAGACCTTGACTCGATCTTAAAAAAGCCACTCAAGGTCAAATTTTTTGCTACAGTTTTATACTTCCCGTTAGACTCTGCAACTTCTGTATAAAAAAATTTTTTTCAAATTTTTCAATAAATTATTCAAACCTTAAAAATTAAATATAAATAAAATAGGCGATTCCAGCTATTGTACAATGCAGATGATGTAAAAAAACATTATGTTTGAAACATTTCTATGAAGATTACTATTTTGTCAAAAGCTTATAGATCAACATATTTCAAACGGAAAATGTAGAACATATAATGTACAACAATATTAGTTCTGTTATCTAATATTTACAGTTTGATAATAAAATTAATTGAAAATTATGCATTTAATTAGTCACCTACCTTACAAATAAATTCAACAGTGTAAATTATACAAACATATAGGGGATTATCTTACCACTACACCGTACTTTACAAACCCCATAAGGTTCTGTGTGCTTCGGTTTACAGAAATTAAAACCGAGGTTACGTGCATTCCACAATAAATTTTCTCCATTTGGTATCATCTCAAAATATTCATTAGTAGCGGAGATATAAAAAAAAAGTTACTTGTGGGTGGAAATTTGTCACCCCATAATTCGGCTTTGTTCAAAAATATCGTTGCACTATCGTACTTGATAGAAAATAAAATTTAGCTCACAAGGAGAGTATGTTTAATGGGAGAAATGCGCTGTTATTTTCACAAATGAATATTCGCTTTAAAAGGTAGTGGACGATTTGTAGGGGCGGTTTTGTGCAAAATCCTGAAATAAGTCAACTTAATTATTTCGTTTAATTTACAAAAACATTTTTTTCTAATTTTTTAAGGCTAAAATTGATTTTTTACAGTGAATATATCAATGATATAACGTTATTCCGAAATAAAAAATAGGGGTTGCAACCCCTATGGTAAAAAAAAACATCCATCAACTAGCGTTTTCCGCAAGGAACATTTTCCATTTTGTCCCATTGCAAAATATTCATTAGGGACCGAGATATATCTGGATAAAGTTATTTGGGGGTTGAAATTTGTTACCCCATAATTCTTTTTTGCTCGAAAATGTCATTGCACTCTCGTAATTGATAAAGAATAATATTCAGCTCGCATGGAGAGTATATTTCATGGGAGAAATATATTTTTCATTGTTGTAAGTGGATATTCGTCTTACAGGGTAGTTAAGGAATGTAGGGGTGGTTTTTCGCAAAATCCCGAAATATATAAATTTAATTATTTCATTTAATTTACAAAAACATTTTTTTATAATTTTTTAAGGCTAAAATTGATTTTTTACAGTGAATATATCACTGAATAAAATCATTTTTCCAAAATAGAAAATAGGGGCCGCAACCCCTATTGTGAAAAAAACATCCACCAACTAGCATTTTTCGCAAGGAACATTTTCCATTTTGTCCCACCGCAAAATATTTCTTTTACCGCAGAAACGAAAAAATACGTTGTGACGTGGAATTCGTCACGTCACTAAAGGGGGGTCTCGCGACCCCGATCTCCGACGTTCTCGATCCTAGAAAAACTTATTCATGCAAAGAATACTAGGGGGTTTTGGGCGCCAGGTACTGAGTACCACGATTCCGGGGATCTAAAATGCTCCGGCTGAGCCAGTATGTGGAAGAGGGGAGGGTTCGACACGATCAAGCAAAAAGAAAAACGCAAAATAAATAAAAAAAAGAAGCAGCTATATTCAATTCGAACAGAGACAAAAGAAAAATAACAAATAAAAGAACATTGCCGACCAGGGCACGCTGAGCCCGCTCAAAATCGATTTTGGGCTCCCCGTTAGCATACGGGAAGCGCCGAGCCCACTCGGTCGTCTTTATATGGAAGATGGTGGCCCTTACCGTACACCGGTCGTCTTCGGAAACTCGGTCGTCCGGACTTCGATATCTCCCGGTTCCTCCTCCTGGTCTATCCCGGTAACCTCCGAACCTCTTGGGCACACGGGAGTTTCACGTAACGTCCCTTTTCTGCTAACGTCTCCGAGAAATCGGCAAAATTTATCGCGGAGTGCGATCGGGCGTGCAGCTAGTCTCTGATCCGACGTGGAAGTTGCCGTTTCCGGTTTCTTCCCCGATTTGGCGAGAACCTCTCGAGTCGTTGAGAGCCTCGCCAGATACGAGAGGGGTCGTAACTCTCCCATGGGAACCGGTAGCGGCTGTCGGGGACTCCGCCGAATATTCGGCCTCCTGTCCCGCGTGAATCTTGTGGCAGCGAGTATTTCCCTCGGGATTTCGGGACTCTCAATCGTGGAGTTGAACTACGAAGTTTTCTCCCCGGAAGTGTCGTGCTCCATGGCTCTCTTCATTCGTCGTCGCTTTTGAGGGGTCAGCGTGCCGTACGTAACATTTCGGGTTTCGGCCGACCGATGTCGCCATCGGTCCGATTATACAATATCGATCTTAACATTCTAAATCATACGCCGTTTCGAATCTGGCGTCGGTTCTAATACATGTTACCGACTGAGTCGGGACGCAATAGATTATCTTACAAGCTATTACCTTACAGACTAGAGGGACTTCCAGGTCGGATCGATAATTGTCAATCTACCGCGGTTTCTAACCTCAATTATCGATCCGAGTTTCCGCGTGTCACGGGTTACGGGACTTTTTGGGGCAGAGAATCGTTCTCTGTCACAACGTGTCGATTATTTTTTCACGAACTATAACATACTAAAATTTCATCAAAATCGGTGAGGTACACCTCAGGTACCTTCCTTGTAAGTTCCTGAGCTGAATATTCAGGTGCATCACATGCCACTGAAGAAAAATGTAAATTTAGTTCATCCATTGTGAAAAAATTGAGGGGAGAGTTTGATGTTGATCTTACAAGATTGAGTGATCCCAATAATCGCCACAATGTTTTAGAGTCAAGTGCTACACAAAGTCGCGCGCGAAAGAAGTTCTCTTTCGCTCTCTTCACCTCATTTTGAGTATAATCTTGGAAGATCCGATATGTATGAAACTTTATTTCAGATCCAGATCTCTTGGCAGATTTGAAGAGGTGACTTTTCTTTTTAATTAGTCCGAGAATGTTAGGTGTCAGCCACGGAGGCCTCTTTCTAACGGCTGGTACGACTCGTAGTGGAACGACTGAGTTAGGAGATTCACAGAGGGACTCAGTGAAGCTAGAAACTGTGGGGATCCGCCTTAAGCGTCCCTCTCTCTCTAGCGACGTACTCTCTCACACTTGAGATAAGTTACGTACGGACGCTCGCTTCGATTTGAATGGCGTCTAGAGTCGTAGTACTTACCGCGATCTTCACACGCAAAAGCAGTTCATTGATTTGTAGCATTAAGTGTTTAATAAATATATTGCTATTAAACATGTACGCGATAAGTTCATTATGTGAAGTGCCCTTCCCCACATAATTTGGTGACCCCGACGTGATCGCGGTAGTTAAGCTAAAAAAATATGACGCAACACGTTGTCGCACGCGGTGCTACGCAATCAACCGCAACGCCCAAGGGCCTTTTTGAGAACATTCAGCAAACGTGATTAATTAATTTCGGGCATGTCATTGACGCATACACCGCTGAAAACCGGGGCAAATCCGGGCAGCAGCCGTATGGACCTCGACGGAAAAGACGAGGAACCTAACCTAGATTCGGCGAACGACGTCATGCACGCGGGCGAAATTACGGACAATGCAACGGGAACTACAACGCATACGACTGTAACTAGCCTAGAACGTTTCGCAATTCCATCGTTCTGGACAATAAAACCCGAATTATGGTTCACCAGTGTAGAAGCCAGTTTCCAATTCCATCGTATTACCGCGGACACATCCAAATTCAGTGCTGTGATTGCTAAGCTTGATCAAGACACTTTGACAGTGATTGAGGACATAATTCTGTGCCCACCTGCAAGTGGCAAGTACATCGCACTAAAACAAGCCCTACTACACCGTTTTTCTGTTTCCAAAGAACAGAAGTTTCGTAGCTTGATCTCAGGGTTACAGCTAGCTGATAAAAAACCGTCCTTCCTGCTTGCTGAGATGAATTCATTAAGTCAAGGACAGTTAGACACACAAGCAGTGCGAACATTGTGGATCGACCATTTACCACAGCAATTATAAGCGGCACTTACTTCTGCGGAAGCATTAGGCAACACAGCTGTTGCACAATTTGCTGACAGGATTTGGGAAGTAATACGAGTTCCAGGCAAAAACGTTATGGCTGTTAGCACGCACAGTACCCATGCAGAGACAAACAGTTCGACGGATAGTCTGCTCAAAGACTTAATCGGGAAAATTGATAGACTTTTGCTCAACCAGCAACAGGAGGCGAGTCAAACCAGAAGACCTCGCCCACGTTCACGTTCTCGGTCATGACAAGCTAGTACCGATGATAATAAATACTGCTTCTATCATTCCAGGGTCACTGACAAAGCTCGTAAGACGCATCATCGGGAGTAGCGGCAATCGCCGATGGTCCTGAAATCTCGCGCCGCTTATTTGTTTACGACACGTACACAGGCATCCGGTTCTTGATAGATACAGGAGCGGACGTATCTGTGCTACCAGCAACACGACACGACAAAGCGCACGCTGCGGATTTTAACTTGTACGCAGCTAACGGAAGCAGAATCATGACGTACGGATCGAGAGACTTGACTCTTAACGTGGGTTTACGACGACCAATCAGATGGACATTCTGGATAGCCGATGTGCCCTACGGCATTATAGGGGTAGATCTTGTAACCGGGGAACCTCGGGATCGGCTTCCCGGCACAAACTGACACCCTTTCCCGAGAAATCCAAAGCCAGAAGGGCGCCAGGGACCTTTTTAACCTTCTAAAAGTCCCAAAGGACTCTCCGAAGCAACCCAAAAACTATAAGACCCAAAACCGACTATCTCTTATCTCCGGAACGTGAAGGTTCCGCCACGACTCCGCCAATTGCCGACCTAACCTGAAAAGGAAGGGCTAACTCACAGGAAAATCCCTCAAATGAATAAAGCCAAAATTTGGAATAATAAAGACTTTAATATAACGAAAAGAAATCTGAATAAGAACAATAATGATGTCGGGGAAAACCCCTTAACAATTCGGGTCCTGTTTCGCCACGTGGTCCCCGACTGGACCGAACCAAAAACTATGTGACGAAACCAAAACGAAAATCGAAAAGGACCAATCCGAATGAAATCAATACAAAAGAAAACAATCGTTTAAAAATATGTCCATATCTCAAATACAAAAAGAAAAGGGGAAGCCAAATCTGAAAACGTTTGGAGCCGATCTAGGTTCGTAAGCCACCCAGGCACCAAACCCAAGATGGTGGCTCTAACGGTTGTAGGGAAAACGTGGTTTTCACCCAACCGACCGAATCAATCTCTCCAAGACGTAGCGTAGCTTTTTCTCTTTCTTACTAAATCGAAAGCAGAGAGAAAAGCTCGCTGAAAAACCAAATCAGCCCGCGGGCACTCACCAACCGAAATACCAAAACGAACTCCCACGTATCCAAGAAATAAATCCCCGGGCTCAATGCGTCCAAAATGTCGGCTTCCACACGTCCTCGTCTCTTAGCGCCGTCCAAAGCAGAAGTGTCGATCTTCTTCTTCCTCTTCTTCATCGTCTCGATCCTCGGGGCCTGGCTGCGTTTGCGCGATCGTGCACCCCTGGGGTAGTCGGAAGGTGCTGCCACTAATTAGGAATCGGTAGTGCGTGGTCCCACTGATTCCGAAACTCCCCGAGGATCCAACAGATGTCCCAACAGATGTTCGTTGATAGATGGCGAGTGATCCCAATGGTGAGTGCCCTATTGGTAAGTTATTCTCCGATCGACAAGACGAACTAATCGTACCCTATGGCTTCCCCTATACGCTGCTTAGCGTTATTTTATATCTAAACTTATCCTAAGCTTAGCCTAAGGGATCTAGCCCTTTACACGATTCCGTAGCCAAAATACATACCGATTCAATCAACTTGACGTCTCCTCTGGACGGGTATGTTTCGAAAATACACTTGTAACGTAGCGTGCGAAACGCCACGTTACAATCTACTACACCACTTTCAACTCATCGTGGACATACGAAGGCAATGCGTCACAGACAAGGACACAGGCCTTCGTACTACCGGCAATCTACAACCAGCAGCAATTTACGGGTTGACTAAAAAACGATCAACTAAAACAGCCCGTATGCTGAATTACTAAGGACCGTCCCGGAAATCTTGAACGCGACGACGCGCAGCACAATCAAGCACGACGTCGTGCACTTCATTCAGACCCCACGGGACCACCGGTCCACGAAAAATCGCGAAAGTTATCTCCCAAGCTGTTCAACAAAGTCAAAGAGGAATTCGAACACATGGTCAGCCAAGGATACTGTAGACCGTCCCAAAGTCCATGGGCGAGCCCGCTACATATGGTGCGAAAGAAATCAGGTGACTGGAGACCTTGTGGAGACTACCGACGTCTCAACGCACAGACGGTGCCCGATCGTTACCCGATAGCGCATATATTGGACTACGCAACAATTCTCCACGGAAGGACCGTCTTTTCGAAAATCGATCTGGTGTGAGCACACCACCAGATACCGGTTAATCCCGACGACATTCCGAAGACTGCAGTAATAACACCATTCGGACTATACCAGTTTTTAGTAATGCCATTTGGATTATGCAACGTAGCACAAACGTTTCAGCGTTTTATCAGGAGGCTACTACAAGGGTTAGATTTTGCCCATGCGTATCTCGACGACATCCTGGTGGCTTCACACAGCAACGAAGAGCACGCGCAACAACTTAAAGCCGTTTTTACACGTTTGTGTGACTTCGGACTCAAAATTAATCAAGAAAAATGCACATTTGGCTCAAGCAGCGTAGAATACTTAGGCAACTTGGTCACAGCGGAAGGTACTAGACCGCTGCAACAACGTGTACAAGCAATCATCGACTTCAAACGACCTGAAAACCTCAAGCAATTACGACAATTCCTAGGAGTGGTCAACTATTATAGACGATTCCTTAAAAACGCAGCAGCTACGCAAGCACCATTACATGCGTTACTCAGCAAAGCAAAGAAAAAGGATCTCAGACCTATAGAGTGGTCAACGGAGACGCTCGCAGCGTTTGAATAATGCAAACGAGACTTGGCGAACCACGCATTATTAGCTCACCCAGCATCACACCCAGAGCTGCGTTTGACGACGGACGCATCAAGTTCGGCGATGGGAGCTGTACTGGAGCAGAAAACCAAAAACTGTTGGGAACCACTGGGGTTCTTCTCAAAGAAATTCACAGCTGCAGAAACAAACTACAGCGTTTACGATCGAGAACTCACTGCAGTTTACAACGGTGTCAAATTTTTCAAACCATGGATCGAAGGCTACGACTTCACCATACGAACGGATCATAAATGACTGGTCCGAGCATTCCAACAACGATCTGACAAGGCATCACCAAGGCAGTCACGCCAGCTTAACTACATTAGCCAGTACACTACCCGAATTATGACAGTTAAAGGAGAAGAAAATGTGGTAGCTGACACGTATTCAAGAATAGACGCATCAGCTACTACGCAACCATTGCAACTCCCGTCCTCCATCGACGTACCAACCCTAGCTAAAGCACAAGCTACAGACAGAGAATTGCAATGCTTGCTAGAGAGTAACAACACATCGCTTAAACTGCAAAAATTCACCTTCGGAGCACAATCGCAAGCAATCTATTGCGATGTTTCAGCCAATGATATACGACCTTATGTTCGAATGAGTTTTCGACGGCAAGTTTTCGACGCATTCCATAGTTTGTCGCATCCCGGAGGCAAAGTAACATGTAAGCTAATCGGACAACGCTACGTATGGCCTGCAATGAACAAAAACATTATGCAATGGGCACGCAGCTGTCTACCATGTCAACGTTCGAAAGTCGGACGACACGTTTACACACAACCAGCAACCTTCCTCGAACCCGATCAACGGTTTGACCACGTTCACGTAGATATCGTGGGACCGTTGCCGGAATCGGAGGGTTATCGTTACTGCATGACGATGGTGGATCGTCTCTCGAGATGGCCGGAGGCGATCCCGATCAAGGACATCACAGCTGACACCATTGCCAAGACATTTTTTACGCAATGGATAGCACGATACGGGTGTCCCAAAACAATTACAACTGACCAAGGTACTCAATTCGAATCAGTTTTATTTTTAGCCATGACGAAGCTATTGGGCAGCAAGAGGTTTCGCACTACCGCATACCACCCAGCAGCAAACGGACTTGTAGGAAGGTGGCATAGAGGATTGAAAGCAGCAATACGATGCTACAAAACACAGCATTGGGTACGAATTTTACCAACCGTTTCATTGGGACTTCGTACGTGCTACAAAGAAAGGTGATAGCCGATCCGACTACTTTTCCACATTTTCCGCACTTCAAAGACATTTTCACGTTACTTGAAGGAAGTGTAGCAGAAGTATGCTCCTCAAACTGATGATAGGCGATGGTAAACAGATGGAAGTACGGAGATGTACGGAGTTACCCGATGTTTGACAGGTGAACAATGATAGTCAAGCCCGTGGTCATAAGCAGAACAATCACGTGAGCGCAAGTAGGTGAGACTTCAATTCCGCTAAAATTTCGCCAGATGAGACGATGATGTCCGAGATCACCCGAAGGATTTCCCAGGCTTCGTGGAAAATGGACGTCTCAAATTTAGATAAAAGTCACAGGCTTTTCTCACAAGAAAACAGCGTTATATGATGTTTTAAAGGTACAGCAAGCGGTCGATGAAATCAGTGTTAAAAGGACATACACACGACTGTAAGAAAAAAATTGCCCGAAGGCAAATGGCGGCAGAATAAATCAAAAAGAGGCAGAGGCGATATGAGGAACGTGTCTAGATACTCACAGCAAACTCACAGAGAGAGACAGAGAGAGAGAGAGAGAGAGATTGATTGATTGATTTTTATTAGCTTTCTCAGCTATTAGTTGTACAAAATATTATATAAGGATCTTATATCCACATTGCACTCATTTGATTTCACTCACAATAAATGCTTTCAACATACCCTTGAATTGAACAAATCTTTCACAGCCTTTGACCTCTGTAGGTAACGCATTATACATTTTTACTCCCTCATAAAACATGCTCTTTTGCGCGCTTCTTGTCTTTCTAAACTGATCGCTATGTTCTCCGCTTGCCGTGTTACCCGACCTGTTCTTGACTGTACAACTTACTCGATAGCTCTTTCGGCAGTAGCTTCTGTATGGCCTTAAAAATAAATATACCCACGTTATGCCATTTCCGCCCAAACGACAAGATTTTGTACTCGACTTTCGAAGCTATAACTTAAAGAATAAATGTTTTGGAAAAAAGTCGTGACATAGTGTTTTCGAAAGCCTAAAACATCCTCTTTCAGATACCATGGTCGAATTGGACCTAGAATTAGATTTGAAAAAGTTATAATCGATTTTTTTCTAAAAAGTGCTAAATTTGTATTCTTTCTTTTTTTAAAATTTGTATTTTGAGTCGGAAAAAACTTTTTCTGGTTGCTCAAATCATGACGTCTAGTGCCATTAATATCTGTTCTTTAAAACCTCATTGGAATTATTAAGAAATTCCACTTGGCAAATTCAATATGGCGGCCGAAACGAAGTTTTTTTTAATTGCAGTGTTACATTTTTTTTCTGGAATACTATAGACTTAATCAAAAAATTTTTAAGAACAAAAAAGTCAAATTTCTTCAGAATTTTTCTCGGCATTTTTTAAAAATTTCAATTTTCCGATTTTCTAAAAATGAAAAATTTTCTCAAAAAATTCTGAAAAAATTTGGGAACGTTCTTTGATCAATTATAAGACGTTTTTATTCTTATAAATTTTTTGATAAAATCTATAGTTTTTGAGAAAAAAAGTTTCAAAATGAAAAATGAAAATTTCCATTTCGAGTACGTGTTTGACATTTATTATATAAAATGTACAAAAAAATATACAAAACTGTGTACATTCATGATTTGATTTTATTTTACTCTTACTCTCTCGTACTGAACACAAGGAAATCCTTCATATTATCATATTTGTATATCGTAGCAGTCTAAAGTTATAACAATATTTTCGTAGTCCGCTACGATCGAATGTGATACCTTTCAATAAAAAAATTGTAATTTACAATTCAGTAAGTCTGAATTTCTTTTGATGATAAATTACGGTAAAATAAAGTGACAAGCCGATATAGTATTTATATCATTCCCAAAATTGTAATATTTCGTAATGTCTAAAAACAAGCAATCACATCGTAATATAGCAAGATGTTCACGTGAAATTTTTTCTAATACATTACGTAGCGATTCTTGTGAAATGTTTGAACGAGAAAATCGAATTGATATTGCCATGTTGCCAGAGGAAAATCATTCTGAAATTGAATCTGGATCAGATAGTGACATTTCTGTTATTGAAGAAGTATCTGCTGAAGTTTTGAATATATTGTCGTATAAAAAAGTATATGAATCTTATTCTGCAGATCAAAAATATTTAATGTCCCTGGAAATGAATACCTCTTGAAAGATTCCGGCAATAAAATGATTCGTAACAGCTCGCCATGTCAATTATTTGAAACGTTTTTTTCATCTGAAATGAAGAGTCACATAATTGATTCATCTCTTGAAAATGATCTTAAATTAACTGTACCTGATCTTAACATTTATATAGCTATCATTATTCTTAATTCCTTTAATAAACGAACGAATATAAGAGATTATTGGTCAACTGATCCACTGCTAGAGTGTCCCATAGTAAGGTCAGCTATGTCTAGAAATCATTTCTTAGAAATCCAAAGCAAAAGAAAATACTCTAAAAAATCGGAGTTAGATGCCACTGATCCAACTTCCCGAGTTCGTACTATTTTTGAATTGTTTAGACAAAAATATTTAAAAATTCGGCTTTTTCGAAACAGCATTATCGATTGATGAGATGATGATTAAATATTTCGGTAGATTAAAGATTAAACAATATATTCGAAATAAGCCAGTTAGATTCGGCATCAAAGTATGGGCTTTGTGTGGCGCTGATGGATTTGTATTTGATTGTGACATATACAAAGGGAAAAATTTGACTGATGGAATATTACCAAGCTGTGGCTTAGGAAGTCGTGTGGTTATTTATCTTTTACAATTTTTCTTCATGAATGTAATAAATAAAAAATTAAGTCTCTATCACTTGTATTGCGATATTTTTTTCACAAGTCTAGATTTATTCGTTCATTTGGAAAATATTGGGCTAAAAGCAACAGGAGTTGTGAGAAAAGATAAAATAAAAGAAAAAAATGAATTGGATAAAAAAGCTACTCGTGGAACCTACATAGTTAAAAATGATATTAATAGTGGTATTAATTTCATTACACTAATAGACTCAAAAGAAGTATCTCTACTGGCAACAGCAGCAGGAGTTGAACCGCAAAAAAGTGTCCAGCGTTACTCAAAAAAAGAGAAAAAGAAAGTAGATATCAACTTACCTGCTGCATTTGCCATCTGTAATAAATACAGGGTGTTTCATAACTTATGCCACACCCGGAAACCCCGAGTAGAGCAGAATATTCTAAGTAAAACTGTTTTTGTCCCAATCTCGTACGTTAAAAATTCGCATAGTTGTAATTGTTCAAAGTAGGAAAAATCAGACGGTAGCGTTGCGATGTTTCAGGCGCTCGAATTGGCTTCGACCGGTATCACTCGCTGCAATTCAAATCAGGAGTCACCTTGTTACTGAATGTAGCCGCAATTGTAAAACATCGAAAAAAAATTCAAATTATTAAAAATTACATAAAGAAAAATTACAAAAACAAATTACATAAAGAATAATTGACCACATAGATAAGAGTCAGGAACTTTAACTTTGGGAAATAACAATACTTTTACATTTAAGTTTTATACTTGTTTTCTTTCATAATTTTTATTGACATTTGTATTGATAAATTCTACAAATGCTCAAAATGTTCCCCCCTTGCCGCGACACATGCTTCGAGGCGACGTAATAAGTCTCCTTGGCACCGCATGAGCATTTCCGGGGTCACCGACGTAAATGCGAAAAGTAGACGGGCAATTATATCGTCCGCTGTAGTTGGAGATGTCCGGCCGTACACCTATTCTTTTAAATGTCCCCAGAGGAAGAAATCTAGAGGTGTTCGGTCCGGTGACCTCGGAAGCCAACGGATCACCGTCTCTTGCGATCCACCTATGAGGGAACATACGTTCTAGGCACTCTCGTATAAGCCGTCACGCATGTGCGAACGCTCCATCATGATGGTACCATTTTCTTTGCCGGAAATTCAAAGGCAAATTTTCCAGCAAATCTGGAAGGACCACTTCCAGAAACTCCTGGTATCTGTTTCCATTAAGGATTGGCGGAAACTGACAAGGCCCAATATAATAACAATACACGTAACAATGCAGTTATAAAATTCTTAGTTGAATAAGTGAATAATAGTAGTTTCTAATTGTTAAAATTGGTATTGCAGATTTACCAGCTCGGTTCCAATGATTCCGGCCCACACATTTACCCCCACTCACCGCACTTGTCGCCCCCGTGTTCGTGTGGCGTGTGGATTTTGTTGCGCCCATACGTGTTCGTTGCGATGGTTCCAAATTCCCTCTTGATTGAAACTGGATTCATCCGTAAATAATATCTGTTCCATGAAATAGAGATCAGCTCCATGTCGCGCGAGTAGCACCTTACAAAATTGAGGACGGATTTCTGCATCGTCTGGATGCAGCTCCTGGACGGGTGTTTTGGTAAAAGAATAGTGCCCATTCGTCACGAGAATACGGTAAACACAAGGGTAGGGTATGTTTAAAAGTCCACCAAGCCTTCGCATACTCGTTTCCGGATTTTCCTCAAATAGTCGTAGTAATTTAATCAACACCGTATCATTTTTTAATAATTAGCCTTGCAATTTGCTGTTATTGTAAACAATGAAATAAAATGAAATAAATGAATATCGTATTATTGGAAGAGTCGGTCGTCATACTATTTAAGTGACATTTAAATAATACGATACTCATTTATTTCATTTCATCAAATTGTTTACAATGGCAGCAAATTACACCGTCTTCGAATATTCAGAAATGATACGGTGTTATTGGGAGTGCTACGGAAATGCATCCGCCGCCGTCCGAAGTTATAAAGATCGGTACCCGCACGTCCGTCATCCAGACGTAAAAGTGATCTTACGGGCAGTTCAGCGGTCGCGAGAAAACGGGATTGTTTTGCCTGCACGTGGACGTGATGGCGGACGCCCACGGTCTCGACGGACACCGGAAAATGAAAACGCGGTATTGCGACTATTTGAGGAAAATCCGGAAACGAGTACGCGAAAAGTTGGTCGACATTTAAACATACCCCACACTTCTGTCCACCGGATTCTTGTGGGCAATGGGCAGTATCCTTTTCACAAAACACCCGTCCAGGAGCTGCACCCAGGCGATGCAGAACTCCGTCTTCAATTTTGCCAAGAGCTACTCGCGCGACACGGAGCTGATCCCCATTTTATGGAACAGATATTATTTACGGATGAGTCCAGTTTCAATCAAGAGGGAATTTGGAACCATCGCAACGAACACGTATGGGCGCAACAAAATCCACACGCCACACGAACACGGGGGCGACAAGTGCGGTGGAGTATAAATGTGTGGGCCGGAATCATCGGAACCGAGCTGGTAAATCTGCAATACTAATTTTAACAATTAGAAACTACAATTATTCACTTATTCAACTAAGAATTGTATAAATTCATTGTTACGTGTATTGTTATTAGATTGGGCCTTGTCAGTTTTCGCCAGTCCTTAATGGAAACAGATACAACGAGTTTCTGGAAGAGGTCCTCCCAGATTTGCTCGAAAATTTGCCTCTAAATCTCCGACAAAGAATATGGTACCAGCATGATGGAGCGCCCGCACATTCGTCACGGCGTATACGAGAGTGCCTAGAACGTATGTTCCCTCATAGGTGGATCGGAAGAGGCGGTGAAATCCGTTGGCCTCCGAGGTCACCGGACCTAACACCTATGGATTTCTTCCTCTGGGGACATTTAAAAGAACAGGTATACGGCCGGTCATCTCCAGCTACAGCGGATGATATGATTGCCCGTCTACTTATTGCATTTACGTCGGCGACCCCGAAAATGCTCATACGGTGCCAAGGAGACTTATTACGTCGCCTCGAAGCATGTGTCGCGGCAAGGGGGGGACAGTTTGAGCATTTATAGAATTTATTAATACAAATATCAATAAAAAGAAAAAGAGAACAAGTATAAAACTGAAAAGAAGAAGTATTTTTATTTCCCAAATTTAACGTTCCTGTCTCTTATCTTTGTGGTCAATTATTCTTTATGTAATTTGTTTTTGTAATTTTTCTTTATGTAATTTTTAATAATTTGAATTTTTTTCGATGTTTTACAATTGCGGCTACATTCAGTAACAAGGTGACTCCTGATTTGAATTGCAGCGAGTGATACCAGTCGAAGCCAATTCGAGCGCCTGAAATATCGCAACGCTACCGTCTGATTTATCCCACATTGAACAATTACAACTATGCGAATTTTTAACGTACCAGATTGGGACAAAAACAGTTTTGCTTAGAATATTCTGCTCTATTCGGGGTTTCCGGGTGTGGCATAAGTTATGAAACACCCTGTATATGGGAGGTGTGGATTTACACGATCAGTATTACAGCACAATCTTACCATCCATGATAAGTAAATAATGGACATTTTCAATTTTCGTAAGATTAATCCAATCTTCTCTTACTAATGCAGTTATTATTTTTAATTCTGTTCAAGATGAACGAAAGAAAATGCCTATAAAAGAGTTTGCAATGAGTGTAGCGCGCGAATATTTACAGAAAGCTGAATTGAGTAGTCATGAACTTACAAGGAGAGTAACAGGGTGATGGGTCACCGATTTTCTTCAAACTTTGCACACTTTTAGTAGTCCACTAGGACAATATAATGTCCAAATATTAAGGCGTATTACTCAAGCGTTTTCGAGAAAATCGCAAGCGAAGTTTGATGCGTCCCTTATATTCCCTTGCGTTACCATCGTTAACAAGCAGCGGCGGTGGCCGAGTGGTTAGCGTTCTAGCTTCGTAACCGCTAGATCGCTGGATCGAGTCCCCTTTCGTACCTATTTTTTTTTTTTTTCGTACATTATTACATGTATATTATTATTTAAAGGAAATATAATGCGATAATATATTTATTTGCATCATTTTTTATTACCACAAGCATATTTAAAATTGTGGATGAATAAAGGACGAAAAGCATTGATTTTCATTCAATATTCTTATTTATTAAATAAATAATAACAAAAAAATAAAAAACAACGAAACATAATTAAATTTTATAATTAATCGTAAAATGCATCTTGGGGATTGCAAACCGTAGGTTGATACTTATCATATAAACAGGGGAAACATAAAGTGTTTTGGCACATTGGGTTACATTTAGGAGGTATCACTTTCACTGTAGTACAACTAGGAAGACCTACGTCATCGCTAGAAATTTCATTTTACAATGCAGGGTTTGTATGACCCCCCAAGAAACTATAATTAATAAAAACTGTTTCATTAAATTGTCAACAATTCTCTGTACTCTGGGCCCAAACTTTTCTGTGGGTTCTTGCAAGCACAAGAACACGTGCGGTAGAAAATCCCCCAACAAGGAAAGTTTGGGCCCAGAGTACAGAAAACTGTGGACAATTTAATGAAACAGTTTTTATTAATTATAGTTTCTTGGGGGGTCAAACAAACCCTGCATTGTAAAATGAAATTTCTAGCGATGACGTAGGTCTTCCTAGTTGTACTACAGTGAAAGTGATACCTCCTAAATGTAACCGAATGTGCCAAAACACTTTATGTTTCCCCTGTTTATATGATAAGTATCAACCTACAGTTTGCAATCCCCAAGATGCATTTTACGATTAATTATAAAATTTAATTATGTTTCGTTGTCTTTTATTTTTTTGTTATTATTTATTTAATAAATAAGAATATTGAATGAAAATCAATGCTTTTCGTCCTTTATTCATTCACAATTTTAAATATGTTTGTGGTAATAAAAAATGATGCAAATAAATATATTATCGCATTATATTTCCTTTAAATAATAATATACATGTAATAATGTACGGAAAAAAAAAAAATAGGTACGAAAGGGGACTCGATCCAGCGATCTAGCGGTTACGAAGCTAGAACGCTAACCACTCAGCCACCGCCGCTGCTTGTTAACGATGGTAACGCAAGGGAATATAAGCGACGCATCAAACTTCGCTTGCGATTTTCTCGAAAACGCTTGAGTAGTACGCCTTAATATTTGGACATTATATTGTCCTAGTGGACTACTAAAAGTGTGCAAAGTTTGAAGAAAATCGGTGACCCATCACCCTGTTACTCTCCTTGTTAGTAGAATTGAAAAGCAAAGAAGTTGTGGGTTGAACTGCGGGAAACGAAGTTACTGGTTTTGTGAAAAATGTGATAATTATTTGTGTAAAACCTGTTCATCGTAAATTCGTAATAATTAAACTAAAACGTGAGAGGCAAGGGGACTCACGCAAATCTAGCAGCCTGAATTGTGAGAGGCAAGGGGACTCACGTAAATCAAGCACCCCTTAGGGGACAAAATCTCACCACGTCCACGTTCGTGTCCCTGGATTAGACAGAGAGTGAGAAGTAAAATTTAAAAAAACATGAATAGAATGTAAAACAACGAGAAAAATACATTTTCTTCCGGCAATCATGTAATAAAGATCAAACCCGTACTCGAAATGGAAATTTTCATTTTTCACTTTGAAACTTTTTTTTCTGAAAAACTATAGACTTTATCAAAAAACTTATAAGAACAAAAACGTCTTATAATTGATCAAAGAATGTTCTCAAATTTTTTTCAGAATTTTTTGAGAAAATTTTTCATTTTTGGAAAATCGGAAAATTGAAATTTTTGAAAAATGCCGAGAAAAATTCTGAAAAAATTTGAGTGCATTCTCTGATCAATTTTAAGACTTTTTTGTTCTTAGAAATTTTTTGATTAAGTCTATAGTATTCCAGAAAAAAAGTGTAATATTGCAATTAAAAAAAACTTCGTTTCGGCCGCCATATTGAATTTGCCAAGTGGAATTTCTTAATAATTCCAATGAGGTTTTAAAGAATAGATATTAATGGCACTAGACATCATGATTTGAGCAATCAGAAAAATTTTTTTCTGACTGAAAATACAAATTTTAAAAAAAGAAAGAATAAAAATTTCGCACTTTTTAAAAAAAATCGATTATAACTTTTTTCAAATCAAATTCTAGGTCTAATTCGACCATGCCATCTGAAAGAGGATGTTTTAGGCTTTCGGAAACACTATGTCACGATTTTTTTCCAAGACATTTATTCATTAAGTTACAGCTTCGAAAGTTGAGTACAAAATCTCATCGTTTGGGCGGAAATGGGTTATAATACAGTCTCTGTCTTACACTCATAAATTGATCGCAGCATATCCTTTACCTTTTTATATCTGCTGCACTGCAATATGACTCGCATCGCTCTGTTTTGCACTTCAGTTTATTCAACTCTGTCTCACCCATACCTACAAGGGGTGTTGCACAATACTCGAAATGAGGTGCTACTATTGCCTTATATATGAGACATCTAGTATATGCTGATATACATATATTGCCCTTTCCTGTTCAAAAAGCTCGTTTTTTCCCTACCTTTTTCACTATGTACTCACAGTGGTTTTTAAATCTCAGTTTATCTATTATCACACCTAAATATTTCATTACTTCTACTCGTTCAAGTTCAGTCCCATCCATATATTTCAATACATTTCAATAATATACATTTCAATAATATACATTTCAATAATATTCCCTCTCAATTCTTTTCTGACACTCCTTACAATCATAAATTTATTCTTTTCTGCACTCATTACCAGTTTCTTTCTTATCATCCATCCTTTTACTACGTTTAATGCATCGTTTATCTTTCCTTCTATCTCAGCACTTATATCACCGCTAACATATTGAGACGTTTCGCGTGACGTCACGAATTCTTTCTCCCACTCTTGTAGTGGTCGTGCGTGCGATTCAGTCTTACAAGGAGAGTAACAGGGTGATGGGTCACCGATTTTCTTCAAACTTTGCACAATTTTAGTAGTCCACTAGGACAATATAATGTCCAAATATTAAGGCGTACTACTCAAGCGTTTTCGAGAAAATCGCTAGCGAAGTTTGATGCGTCGCTTATATTCCCTTGCGTTACCATCGTTAACAAGCAGCGGCGGTGGCCGAGTGGTTAGCGCTCTAGCTTCGTAACCGCTAGATCGCTGGATCGAGTCCCCTTTCGTACCTTTTTTTTTTTTTTTCCGTACATTATTACATGTATATTATTATTTAATGGAAATATAATGCGATAATATACTTATTTGCATCATTTTTTATTAACACAAACATATTTAAAATTGTGAATGAATAAAGGACGAAAAGCATTGATTTTCATTCAATATTCTTATTTATTAAATAAATAATAACAAAAAAATAAAAGACAACGAAACATAATTAAATTTTATAATTAATCGTAAAATGCATCTTGGGGATTGCAAACCGTAGGTTGATACTTATCATATAAACAGGGGAAACATAAAATGTTTTGGCACATTGGGTTACATTTAGGAGGTATCACTTTCACTGTAGTACAACTAGGAAGACCTACGTCATCGCTAGAAATTTCATTTTACAATGCAGGGTTTGTTTGACCCCCCAAGAAACTATAATTAATAAAAATTGTTTCATTAAATTGTCCACAATTCTCTGTACTCTGGGCCCAAACTTTTCTGTGGGTTCTTGCAAGCACAAGAACACGTGCGGTAGAAATTCCCCCGACAAGGAAAGTTTGGGCCCAGAGTACAGAAAACCGTAGACAATTTAATGAAACAGTTTTTATTAATTATAGTTTCTTGGGGAGTCAAACAAACCCTGCATTGTAAAATGAAATTTCTAGCGATGACGTAGGTCTTTCTAGTTGTACTACAGTGAAAGTGATACCTCCTAAATGTAACCCAATGTGCCAAAATACTTTATGTTTCGTTGTCTTTTATTTTTTTGTTATTATTTATTTAATAAATAAGAATATTGAATGAAAATCAATGCTTTTCGTCCTTTATTCATTCACAATTTTAAATATGTTTGTGTTAATAAAAAATGATGCAAATAAGTATATTATCGCATTATATTTCCATTAAATAATAATATACATCTAATAATGTACGAAAAAAAAAAAAAAAAAATAGGTACGAAAGGGGACTCGATCCAGCGATCACGAAGCTAGAACGCTAACCACTCGGCCACCGCCGCTGCTTGTTAACGATGGTAACCCAAGGGAATATAAGCGACGCATCAAACTTCGCTTGCGATTTTCTCGAAAACGCTTGAGTAGTACGCCTTAATATTTGGACATTATATTGTCCTAGTGGACTACTAAAAGTGTGCAAAGTTTAAAGAAAATCGGTGACCCATCACCCTGTTACTCTCCTTGTTAAGATAAGGTTCGTGTGCTGGACGGGTAAAGAAGAGCGTCTAACATAGGATTCGTAATCGATAAAGAGTGCGAACTTCTTTATCGGTAAAGATTAAGTTTTGAAGTGTTAATCGTGTACGAGTGTATAAAATGTGTGAACTTTTATGATATGAAAATTTCTTTTCCTTCAAAATAACAAAGAAAAATAGAAATAGAAAGGAAGTCCATAAAATGACTTCCGATTCATATAACTCTTTTATCCCCCACCTCTTGCCGTGCTAGGAGCCCTGCGAGAGGATCTGGAATCCCTAGGGATATGGATAATGGGAGGAAATCAGGTTCCTCTAGAAATCGAAGGGGCTAGGCGTAGTGCTAGGAACCTTCGATCTCTTTAGTCCTCTACGAGGGGCTAGGCGTAGTGCTAGGAGCGTTGCAGAAGAGTCGAGAATCCCTAATTCTTAGGGATTAAGGGTAGGAACTAGGTTCCTCTCAGAAACAGAAGGGCCTAAGCGTAGTGCTAGGAGCCTTCCGTCTCTTAAATCCTCCAAGAGGGGCTAGGGGTAGTGCTAGGAGCCTCGCAGAAGAGTCGAGAATCCCTAATTCTTAGGGATTATGGGTAGGAACTAGGTTCCTGTCAGAAACAGAAGGGCCTAGGCGTAGTGCTAGGAGCCTTCCGTCTCTTAAATCCTCCAAAAGGGCTAGGCGTAGTGCTAGGAGCCTCGCGGAAGAATCGAGATTTTCCAAGTGCGGGATAATGAACCAGGACTAGAAATTATCGGAACTTTGGGAAGGTTTTTTAATTCTTTAAAGGGGCTGGTTTTTTACGCCAGACCCTCGAAAAAATCTTGAGTGAGATATGACTCTGTATCGTTTTGATAGCAGAATCAATCTGAGGATACAGTCGATTCCACCTCCTTATATCTATACTCCTTTGAGAGCGTGCGGAAAGTGCTGTTTTCCCTTTCCATCAGTTTCTATACTGTGATTGGCTTTTCCTGACGGAATTGGCTCATTTGAATATCGCACCTCAGGTGTCTCATTCGAGCAATTCAAATGGCGCACCGTCAGTCGCACAATCCAGGCCTGGTATAGGCTGCTCAGGAGTTTCAAGGGGTAGTCAGACACGCCCTCAGTTGATTCCGTATCTTGACTCTCGGTTAACGATTTTTCCGCTTAACCGATGTCATAACGAATTTTTCTGTTATCGTCGTAACGATTTTTCTCCTTATCGTTGTACCGACTTTATCTCTTATTTGAATTTGAATGTAGTTCTCTCTGACAGCACAGGCGCTGCTGTAATAAGGACAGCCATCTTGCCTGACGTTGCATCATCGAGTATGAAAGGTAAAAAAGAACGTATGCAATCTATATGGTGCAAAGTGCAAGTGCAGTTGCAGTGTGTGCTTTCTTTATTAAAAAGAAAAAATTGTGCTTTCTATAGTGAGAAGGATAACGTGCTTTCTTTTAAGGTTTGTTTCTTTATTAATATTAATAACAACCTTTCTTAGCCTCAAAATAGCACGTTCTGTTTTGAGGTTATGTCTTTTATTTCGACATTGATTCTTTGAAGTGCTTCAGAGAATCAATGTAACTCATTAACTGTTATTGTAAATATTTAATAAGTATGTGAGCTTATTATTCCAATTTGCTAGCAGATTCCTCATCTAGTGAGTCGAATTTGCTGCTTTTTCCTCAGAACGGATGCATATCCGTTTTGAGGTTATAAAGCTTTCAACCATAATTCTGTAACATTATATTCAATCATAATCATTAAACATTAATTAGTTAAACCAGTTAATGTAATTTAATCAATTCCGATGAATGAACTAATCAATTCATTCATTTTCCATGGACTCGATTCATCGAGTGAGTCGAACCTTCTGTTTTACTTTCCTCGGATCGGGTACATCTCCGTCCCGAGGTTATTTTACTTATTTCAACCATCATGAACCGTTGGATCAATGACGATTGAAACTTAAAGATATTTATTTTGTAATTATTAACGTTTCAGCAAGCTCGACTTGCCGGAACGTTACAATATATTAGTGTATCATCATCAAACATTTTTATACTACAATCTTCCGGACATATGTTGACTATATCGTTTATTTATACAGGGTGGGGGAAAAGATGGAAACCCCTGAGTAACTTTGCAGGATCAAGTTTTCGTGAAAAATGTTTTAGACAAAAATTTTAGAATTTCAAATAACGAATTTACTGGTGACCTTGGATTTGACCTTGAGGTAATGTTTAAGGGTTATTTCAAGGTCAACTTGACTTTTTTAAATGGAAACCCCTATTTTTGAACCCACATTTTAAAAGAGCAGGAAATTTCACGTTCGGATATATATTATGATTAGGGATCATAGTGACCCCGAAGGGTCATCTAGAGGTCAAATAACTCAAAGTTGTACGGAGCCCGAGTAGCTTCGTAGGATCAAGTTTCGTGAAAAATTTTTGGCACAAGAGTTTTAGTATTTCGGTCAACGAATTTATCGATGATTTTGAATTTAACATTGGGGTCATGTTTGGAGGTTAAAACTATCACCTTTAACCTATCACCCTTAACTATCACCTCAAGGTCAAATCCAAGGTCACCAATAAATTCGTTATTTGAAATTCTAAAACTTTTGTCTAAAACTTTTTCACGAAAACTTGATCCTGTAAAGTTACTCAGGGTTTCCATCTTTTTTCCCCACCCTGTATAACGAACAGCAGAGGCCCTAGTATTGATCCTTGAGGCGCTCCGTATTTCGTTGCAATAGTTTCCTGGCTGGAATCTGGGCAGCGTTCTTCATGCAGGGATTCATTGAGAGGGTAGAGAGAGAGAGACAGAGAGAGAGAGAGAGAGAGAGACAGAGAGAGAGAGAGAGAGAGACAGAGAGACAGAGACAGAGACAGAGGCAGAGACAGAGAGACAGAGAGAGAGCGAACGCAAAAGCGAAGGGAGGGCGATTCGGCCGAGGTCCGGTCGCCATTTTGATCTTACAAATTTTTTAAATTTGATTCTTTTTCTTGTTCTTCATTTATTAGTTATTTTCATTTGGTATTTTCATTGAAATTGTTAAATATAGTCCCGGGATCCGGTTTTGTTATTAATAATACACGGTGTTCAGGAGTTTCTTCTTTTGTATCCCTATCCCGTCAGCCAGGCGGATCCTGGCTGACGCTTAACCCTTAAAGGCCTAGAGTATCAAATTTGATACCGGATTTTTAAACGGAATTGCACACTTGATGAATTTGATACTCAGGCCTTTAAGGGTTAACGCAATTTTAACGTGCACATGGTGAGGTTGCCTGAGCCTTCGAAATACCACGTCACAATATTTATTAACGTTAAGAACAAAAAAGTGAAATTAGAGATCTTATCGATGTAATTAGCGATTCGGCACACTTTATTTCTTGTAGCTTATTATAAGTTATTTGAATCTGATACACCATAAACTTATAGAAAATAAATGCACTTTTTCATATCAAGGAATTTTTAGCAAAATTATTTTGTTTTGCCTTTATTGGTATAGAACACTTACTGAGAAAAATTCTTCATTTCGCTGACAATAAGGTCTGTGCCGTATATTGTTGACGACAGCCTCGCAAACAAACAACTGACTGCCGTATCTAGACGGCATCAGATGCTGTAAAGTAATAAATGACTGCCGTATATGTAAGCAGCGCCAGCCCCCGTGGGCCAAAAAGTGGTTGTCATATATAGACGGCGTTAGCCGCTGTGATGCACCAACTGACTGCCGTATATAGACAGCACCCGTCACAAAAGGGTTAATAACACGATTAGATGTCCTGTAATTTGAGGCACAACAAATTACAGGTAGGTCTTAGTTTTCAAGTTCGTGCTCGTGTACCATTGCTTAATGTTGTTGATCGTCGAAATCGATAGCAATACACAAGAGATCAAGTGAACTGAACAATAAGTTAATGGGAAAGAGTTTTGTTTACGGAGGAATCGTAGTTTTCTCTGTTCGCCAATGGTGGCCGTACCCGACTTTGACGTCGCAGAGGCGGTAGGTTTGACAGAGCATGTGACAAAGATGGAATTTCCATGCGCTATCGTACGAATTTGATAGTTACCACCGAGTATGACTGCAGTGGGCTGTGTAGCCAATGTGCTTAGACCACAAGTCTCGCTTCTGCATCGTCGGGTCCATAGAGGTTTTGTTTTAATGCAAGACAATGCACGGCCTCACTCTGCTGCCTTGACTAGACACTTTCTGAGAGACAATGCAATCTCGTATCATTTTGAAATCATTGAAATAACACTGTTTTCGGAATAAATTAGAGTATTAGAATCTGAACTCTACGTAGCTTATGCTTCCCGCCGACTTCAGCGTTACCCGATAAGCACCACGAGGAGGTAACCGATCGGATTTACCTCAATGCGTGTGTGCTGTTTTATTTTTCTTGGTGATAGGCAGGTGGAAAATACATTTACGAACGACATGAGAAACTCATCCGGTATAGATACTACCCACTAAAGACCACCTCCTAGCGCCGTCATTTCAATTCACCCCGTGGTACCACCCCTAGGTATTGCTTCATGGGTTGGGAAAAGCCACGAGCCGATGTCATTTTAGGTGGAACCCATAGGTACGTCAATGTCTTTTCCTCTTGCTCTTCTTTCTCGTTTTGCAATGCGTAGTCGTTTCAACACAATTGCGATTAAACGCTCTACAGCTTCCCACATCTTCTTGGAGTCAAACATGTGATCAATGATGTTTTCCGTAGTTAGCCTTCGCTGGGTAAGTTACTCTAACTCCTGTCTGGTATATTCAACTTAGCAAAACCACTTGCGAAATTGTTTTTTAAACTTTTTGTCTAATGTTGTAATAAAACTTTGGAAATACTTATCGATTCTTAACTGATCGACATTATAGGAAATATTTGAACTTGTCTAATATTACCGGATTTTACTGCTTTATCAGGCAGAATGTTCTCAAAGTATGCTACAAAATATTTTGTCCAATATACATACTATAAATATGACGTACTTGTTTTACATCGTAACTGTTATACAGATTTTTTTTGCATTTGAAGAGAAGAACTCGTTTTTGTAGTATACGCTTTTGTGTCAATCGCATAGACCTATATCAAAGCTTCGTAAAGAACCCTCGACGTCAATAGAGAAGCTAGCAGTTTTCTGCCCACTTGCCGATGGCCTCCGACATTCGGCATTATACACGCTAAAACCATGACCATTTTGGTAGCCTTCTGTCCAACGTAAGTGAGGTGGCCATTGAATATCAATCTTTCATATATGAAAACCCCGAGGACGGTTGGGATTATATCTCCCTTTTCCCAATGGTAAGCGTAATGGACTCCCTTCGCTTATTGCTCGACACCAAAATGACCTCGGTCTTGTGGTCTACAAGCAGCAGACCACATTTTAGCGACTGGCGGGCAGCTTGCACGAACCACCTCATCCGGATACAGTGAGCCTTATCAACACGCCATACATAAAATCTCTACAAAAAGCACATCTGATGCGACCCCCCCCCCCCCCCCCCAAAAAAAAAATTGTAATTTATACGAAATGTCCAAAAATGTTCAAATGTTCTACTACATCCATATGAATTTAAAAAAAACTTCGGCCAAATAAAGTTGTGAAATCCGATAACATTAGACAAGTTCGTTTTATCCATTATATCGATACGAAGTAATTACATTGAACCAAAAGTTTACAAAAGTACCTAGTACTCTCCACTTCATATGATTTGTCGATTTCTTCCATAGCCTCTGTATCTTGTCCATGTGGCAATATCTATAGTAATTAAAACGAAATGGAAAACATTTTTTCGCTTTACGTGATTAGAACCGGTACTGAACTTGTCGGGCCCCAAACCCAAATGATTTCGCAAATAAATTCCATATTATTATGTGCAGTTTTATCATAATAGGAACATAGAGTTAAACTAATCATATAGTCTATACACTCTAAAGTATGAATTGTTAGGAGATATTTATTATTACTTATCATTTGGTTACGGCGCCCGACAAGTTCAGTACCGGTTCTAATCACGTAAACGGAAAAAATTCTTTCCATGTCGTTTTAATTACTACAGATATTAACACATGGACAAGATACAGAGGCTATGGAAGAAATCGACAAATCATATGAAGTGGATAGTACTAGGTACTTTTGTAAATTTTTGGTCCAATGTAATTACTTCGTATCGATATGATGGAAAAAACGAACTTGTCTAATGTTATCGGATTTCACAACTTTATTTGGCCGAAGTTTTTTCAAAATTAATATGGATTTAATAGAAAATTTGAACATTTTTGGACATTTCGTATAATTTAGAAATTTTTTTTTTGGGGGGGGGGGTTGCAACAGATGTGCCTTTTGTAGAGATATCACTTTTCATACATAAACTTGTCTCAATTTTTTTGCACCAAAAGTGTTTTTTAGGGGGATTTGTCTCCTTTTTGCAAATATAGACTTTATATCTAGACATAATATAAACAACATACCATGCGTCTGTAAGTTAAATTTCTTCATCTTCTGGGTATCCAGAAAAAAATTCATTCGCAGTAGAGCTTCTGCGGAATAATAATTGCCCAAGGCCTAGCAAGTCGTTGAACCGCCGCTGCTGTTACAGACAGCCTTTGCGTGTATACAGAGAAACTCATATAACTTACAATAAGTGAACAATATTGCGTCTAAATGTATGAAGTTTTAAGCTGTGTATATATACACAACGGCTGTTTTTTTATGTGTACGGACCTAGTTCGGTCGAGAAAAGATAAGCCCAAGGCCTATCAAGACGTTGATCCGCTACTGATATTAGAGACAGCGTTTGAGTGTGTAAAGGCACTCCAGCCTTGTATGAACGCAGAATGCTTCGGCTATTCATACATGAACTTGTCTCGAGACACTACCGTGTCTCTTGATTTCACAGCAGCGGTCCTAGCACGGATTCATGCAGAATTCCACTGGAGATCTTGTGAGTTCTGGAGCCGTAGTTTATATTGTAGTGCAGGAATCTTACGCCTGAATTTTCGGCGACGATCCTTACAATAGACCTGGGTATTTTCACCAGTTTGAGAGCCGCTAAAATGCAGCTCTACCTCGTCGTGTTGGTAGTGTTTTCGATGTCGAGGATCACAATGGCACAATACACCTCTTCGCGCCTTTTTCCCATTTCTTGCCCTCAAATGCTTGGCGAGCAGCATTTACGACACAAATAATAGCATCCAACGTTGGCCTTGCTTTCCAGAAGCCGTACTGATTTTCCGCCAATCCTTGTCTGTTTTCCGTATACACCTGCAGCCGGTTGTAAATAATCCGCTGAAGGGTTGTCCTAGTAGTGTCTAGGAGGCAGATTGAACGATAAAAGGAAGCCTCGTCCAGCAGTTTCTTCTCTTTTAGAAGGAGTATCAACTTCTTCCAAGCGCTAGGGAAGATTCCTTCGCATAGGTACGAATTGCAGACACGGAGAAAAGCGTCACTTTGGCATTTCACCGCAGCCTTTAGTGCAACGTTTAGAACGCTGTCTGGTCCAGAAGGCTTGAAGTTCTGGTGACGTAATGTCCGTGATATCTTCATTTGCTGGTGGATGCTCAGCATTCATATCGTGGAGCTGTTGCTGGGGAAACAACGCTGGTACGATTCTTTGCAACGAGTCTGGACTTGTAGGTGCTAGAATTTAACAGTTCTTTGCTTCAGCTTGGCCGATATAATTTTGTAAGGCCTGCTCCATGGATCGCCATCGACTTCTCCGCATTGAACCTTTCAAGCTTGTGGTGTGCTGGATTTTATCGCGTGGCTCAGCTATGTGTACATAATGGTAAATCAGAGATAAAAACCCCGCGGCTTGTCACATTCGCAGTATTTAAGAACTCCAATATATAACTGCATGCAACCATACCATAATGTGCATGATGATGCTACCTCTAATTTCATCTTGTGGAATATCATTCCATATCCGAATAAGAATTTCTGAGAGATCCTCCAAAGATATTGGTTGTGTTGGCAAAGTTCAGTCTTCTTCCTATGACATCATAGGAAGAAGTCTTCTTCCTATGACATCATAGGAAGAAGACTGATCTCACACATGTTTGATTGGATTCAAATCAGGACTATAGGAAGGTTGGGGAAGAACCGTGATTGCATTGTCTCTCAGAAACTGTCAAGTCAAGGCAGCAGTGTGAGGCTGTACATTGTCAGGCATTAAAACAAAACCTCTACTGATCTGACGACGCATTGGCAAGACTCTCGGTCTGAGCACAATGGCTATATAGCGCACTCACACTCAGCGTATGACTACTCAGCGCAGTCATACTTGATGGTGTAGCAAAACCACCAAATTCGTGCCATCGTGCATAGAAATGCCACCTCACATCATTACTGATCCACGTCGAAATGCTCTCATCAGAGCAACACATACCTTGTCAAACCTATTGCCTCTACGACAAACTCGAGTACGACCATCATTAGCGAACAAAGAAAACCGCGATCTATCCGTGAATAAAACTTTTTTCCATTGCCGTAATGTCCAGTTGATATGATCTCTTGTGTATTACAGTCGACTTCGACGATCAACAACATTGAGCATTGGTATACGAGCACGAACTTGAGAATTAAGACCTACCTGATATTTGCTGTGCAGGAATCACAGGACATTTAAAGTGATTTTGACATAATAATACGTGAATTAACGATTGCATGATTTTCTCGTGGAGGCGCAACGCGAGGTCTAACAGCCACCGGTTGTGACTGTAAAGAACTCGTTACCTGATAACGAGTCCAAATTAGTGAAATAACGGATTGTTTAATTTTTACAATTTCTCAACCACGTACCGTTGACGAAAACCATCACGCATGAGCGCAATAATTTGCGAACGCTGAGCTTCCGATCATGAATGCATTTGTATAAAACAAAAAATGCCCAAACTCAAAAGTGTTAAATAGTCAAGAATTTTGACCCCTTACCTTACGATTTAGCTGATAACAATATGGGCCAAAGTTGATACATAACCATCGGAACTGCATGCAAATTCCGCGTTCCACACTCGTTGTTTTCACTTTAAGCTTCTAATCTGCTTAACGTGTCTGACATGTTGTTGCAAGTGATAGAGTAAGGACTACCGTAAAATTTTAAACATTTTAACACTACCGTTCCAAACGTTTAATTGCGGTTCGAATACTAGACTTTATTTCAAAGCCAGTGTTTTGTAAAGATAATTTTAAAAAGCTGCATAATTGCAAGCAACAGTCGTGAAAAGCTTTGTTTTTTAAATAAATGAAAATAGTTGAGTTTTTATTTGCCGTTTTTACAACAATACAAAAATTATCCAGCTCTGTGTACATCCCCAAATTTTGTAAATTTTCGGACCCAATCTGTGGCAGGGTTTCATACATTCAAAAATCAGACTGCTAAATTGCAAAGTTTAGATTTCAAACTTTAATTTTCAAAAGTTCTAGCACGTTGATCTGAAGGTAAGAAATAATTCTTCAAAGTTGAGCAATTTTCGACGCAGATTTTGTAATGCCATACTTTTTCATATTTACGTCATATATATTCTGAAATATTTCTAAATAATGCTACTGCCCACAAACAGTGAGGGCAAATAACCAATTACCGAATTTTGAACTTGATAAAATTAGTTATAATGATTTCCTGTCAAATATTGTGACCGCCGCTCGCTCCGTTTCCCCTTCTTCGGCGGAAACGGAGGGACCGGGAATCGCTAATGCTGCCCCTTTCTCCCTTCCCGTGAGGGCGGTGTAGGGGATTGGGCTCTCCCTTCAAGCTCTCGTGAGCAAGGATTCCTTTTGGATAATCCCGACGCGGTAACTCAAAACTTTCCTGTAAAACAAAAAAAACGTAGGAACAATAACAATAACAAAAAGAAAACGCTACTATAGCTAACGAGAGGGAGAAGGGGGGGGGGCTCGACTAGCTTGGGAGGGCAGGAGTCCCAAAAGAGATCTTACCGCCTTTTCCTACAAAAAAAGGAAACTCACGCGGTAGATTTTTAGTAACAAGTGCGCGATTGCGCATTTATTCAAAGAACAAAAAGAAAAAACATGAAAAAAAAGAGAAGACTCTGTTACAGGAAAGAAAAAAATCAGATCGCAAAAACCTTAAAAACAAACGCGAAAGAAAAAATAATGAAGAGTAAACCGTGGCCGCGATAGCTCAGTTAGACAAGAGCTTCACTAGGAAGAAGTGAAAATCCCTAATTCAAATCTAGGTCGCAGGTTATTTTTCCATGTATCACTTATTGTTTAAAAAAATGCGAGAAAAAGTACAAATAATTGCTTTATCTTGGTACTAGACGATTTGCGAATAAAAATAATTTCAGTTGATTTAGATGAAGTTTTCAATCTAAATCTCGTCCCAGACTACATTTCACCGGGATAGTCTGTCCTTATTTACTTCATTGTAAATATTTATTAATAAGTTGTTAAGCCAGAAGAAATAATAACACCTAAAATTTAATATTACTGATATAATTCATAAAATTATAGTTATTAACCTTTTGCACTTTGAGAATTGATTTTTACGTTCAAAATGTCCTCCGAGAAGGGACAGCCGAGTGCAATTAATTACAGGTAAAAATGTCTTCAAAAATAAAGAATGTCGAGAATTCTCCTGTGAGAATTAAAATAGATAATGTAAAAAATAAAGAATCAGTCAATACATTTTTCAAAAACAGTGAAGATGATTCAAATAATGCTCTTATTATTATTAAAAATGGAGGGAAAATTCTTACAGCAATCAAATTATTTAAAGTCCTGAAGACTTTACGTAATGAAATTTATAAACAAATCTCCTGAAACATTTGAAAGATTTGGACTAACATCTATACTTGGTAGTGGTATTGAGGATAGGCTAGAAGAAAGGGTGTCGAAAATGAGTCGAAGAGGTCTTAAACATCAATAAAAAATGTTTGATTAATTCAGTAAAGCAGTTAATCGAATTTGAAAAACTGGCTAATCCTTTTAAAAACATTGCCATCGGGAATAAAGTGGTTTGAAGGATTCATGAAACGTCATCCACGAGTTAGTCGTGAAAAAACGTATAAAAAATTGGCGTATTAAACATTGCGGAACAGATTGCCTATAATACAATTATAGGCAATTTAATTTTTATTATTGTCTAAGGTTATTATCACTGAATATAATTTTGTTGAATCTATAACAAATGGCTTCTTTTCAACTGGTTTGTATCCATTAAACGAGAATGCTGTAAATTATATGAAATATGCGAGGCTTGATAATTCAAAAGAAACGTCAACAAAATAGAATATTAAAAATTCAAAAACATTGATTTATTGACAACAATTAAGGGGTAACACCACTCTAGAGGTCCGAAAAAAGGCAAAACTTTGAGAATTAATTTAAAAAGTGTAAGAAAAAATGTTTGTATTGACATTTTGTTGCAAAATGGTGGTGCCATAGTCGTTTTCGAAATCGTCTTTTTTTAAGGGTCTCCACGGGAGAACGGATTTCTTCGGAAGTTAAAGACCAGGAACAAAAAACCACAAAATTTCTTAATCTATATGACATTACCCATAACGTAGGGATTTTTTAATCTGATTTTTGTAAAAATAGCACACTTATGAATAAAAGTTGATTTTCGGCAAAAAAATGAGCACTAAATTGTTTCTAAAAAAAATTTACAGTGAATCAAAAAACGGCTACGTACTTTTGTAATGAATGTAATTGTCAAGCTACTGTCAAAATTTCAAACTGATCCATGCAATAGTTTCCGTTTAATCCATCCTTCCGTGGAGGCCCTTAAAAACGACTGTAGCACCATCATTTTGCAACAAAAATGTCAATTCAAACATTTTTTTTTACATTTGAATACATGTTTGATTAATTGTCTGAAAAAATTTTGATTACTTTTTCCGTACTTTTTAAATTGATTCTCAAAGTTTGGCCTTTTTTCGGACCTTTAGAGTGGTGTGACCCCTTAAAGTAAAAGATGGATATTGAAATTTTACAAACTTTTAAGAACACAAAAGATGTGAATTTTAATTGGGAAACTAAGGATAAATATGCAATATTGTATGACATGTGGTGTAAATTTGTCGACAATGTGATAACTGTGTAGAATTTTCGTCACTTGAGTACAAAGCATCAATGTAGAATCATTATGAGTAAAATAGAAAAATAACAAAACAATGCCTGCAAAATTTGTAATTTATGACCTCTTAATCAGATAAAAATCGAATAATCATTAGCAATTTCTCAAATATTAATTTACAGGTTCAATTTTGTAATTATAAAATTTATTATCTTTTTAGATATCTAGAATTTATGCAACTGGGTATTTACTAAAGATTAATAATTTTTGCTAGTGTTACGAACCATAAGGCTCTTTCAATGATACTTCCTTTCGTAACATTTATCCGTTACAATTAACAAATCATATTTAAATCAGAACAGGTCATGAGTTACTCAAGTACACATTTTCTGCAAACGCAGCACATGTGTAAGCATACCTCTGTCATTCACCTCCAGCATACACAGCTGTTGATCTACAAAGAATATAAGAACGCACAATACACGCATACTTCGTGTACATGTGTCCCAGTAATTATTCATTAATATTTCGGCCCCCACTCAAATCTTTAATATAAATATCAGGTGAAATTAGCCTTTGTCAGAGAGTCTGGTCTCAGGTTAGCTCTCTGTAAGGGGCACGTCCACAAACCGTTCATCTTTGCACGACTATCCTCTGCCGATAGCTTATAGACGAAGCGCACCCACAGGGTAGGTACACCTGGCATACATAAGAACGTCACGTGTACTGAGCATTATCTATTGTTAGTCTTCCTGTTGGACCCGTGCAAGGAAGAACGTATTATGCCGCTGACCGCTTAGTAAAGGTCCAAGCTCCTGGGTAAGACCTACTCTCTCACTCAAAATTTCATTCTTTTCTATTAAATTCCAAAGTCTATTACAAGTCGAGAGACTTATATTCTTTGTACGACATAATGAAACTGAATATAAGTCGTAAGAAACAAGTCATCGAAATCACTACATTTGTAAATCTCAAGTTAGTAATAAATACAAATAAGATATTTAATCATAAATTAAACCCCTATTTTTCATCCTATTATTCTTTCAATACCCCTGTCACGATCAGCAAGGTGTACTTTAGTACTTTAAGGTGCAAGTATCCCGTCACACGTATTCCTCAGCCGCTCGAGTAATACGTGCATAGTCAGTCCTACTATACTCTCAGATATCTCATACGGAAAGGTATCGCTTACGCAGTATCATAGTAGAGGTTGTTGAGGTAGTAGGGGTTGAGTATATACGCACCCACTCATACAGAGTCGGTACGTAACACTAGGTAACGATAACTAAGTCCCAATTCTGACCTAAATTCTTTGAGTGATCCTCCTTCTCAAGATTCTATCCTGAAACTTAGTGACTGTAATGCTCATGAGATTTTACAGTTTGAGAATGATATTGTTTTGCCTGTTTCTATAGAACCTTTTAACTATGAAGCAGTTGAGGATTGTGACTTTAATCATCAAAAAATCTACTACTCAGATTTTTATAGTAATATTAATAATGGTTGTAATTAACCATCAAATATTTTGATTAACGAGCAACTAGCATCAAATCAAGCATCCGATGAATTAATTAGAAAACTAACTTTAGAGCCAAAAAAGAAATCATCCTAAAATAAACTTAAAGCTATAGAGCATTTACCTTCTGTAGTTACTGCTGAGGAATGGTTAAATATTATTGAGGCCTAAAACAAGGAAAAAAAGAAAAAAAAATAAACAAGAAAATAAAAGGATCGAGATATAAGAGAGAGAGAGCACAAAAAACTAATGGAAGGAAATAACAAAAACGGATTGAAAAATCGAAGAAGTTGTCGACGAAAAAGGATAGCAAAATCAAACGAAAATGATTAATATTCTATGTCACTGACGTGCTTTTAATGTGTTTTATGTCGTATATTATATTGTCTCTCAATATTCTTAAATATAACACAAACAAATTATTCTATAATTAATGATATTTTCTAATGACTTATATTTTACTTCCTTGTATCTTACAAGGAGAGTACCCGCCAATCGGATTTTTGTTTTTTTTATATTTATGGTACGTAAAGCTGAGGGCCCAAATAGTAATTTAGTAAAGCCGTACGACGCCATATTCAGAACTTTTTGAGAAAATCGAGTTTAAAGTTTTTGCGAGCTTATGGTCATGAAATTTATACGACAGTCTCGCTTCGTACATCTTTTTTTCATTAATTTTTTTTTTTCTATGAGATACTAGAGTTATTTAAATATAAAATTGAACAGATTTATGCCAAATAATCGATGTATAATTATTCTATTCCATGAAAAGCGCACGTGTGATTATCTGGAACTTGCAAAATTGAACTTTCGATTGTGAATAATGGAAAAATATTAGTGCTGGATATTTTTTATCTCCTATTCGCCATTTTGAGTTCCACATAATTAAAAATCACACGTGCGCTTTTCATGGAATAGAATAATTATACATCAATTATTTGGCATAAATCAGTTCAATTTTATATTGAAATAACTCATATTGAACTAATAGGAAAATGTATTAATATCGTAAAATCGTAAATGTATTAAGTATCTAATAGGAAAGAAAATTAATAAAAAAAATTTAATGAAAAAAAAAGTATGCACGAAGCGAGACTCGATCCAGCGATCTCGCTGCTACTAGACTGGAGCGCTACTGACTGAGCTACGCGGCTTGCTCGAACAGTCGTATAAATTTTATGCCCATAAGCTGCTCGCAAAAACTTTAAACTCGATTTTCTCAAAAAGTTCTGAATATGGCGTCGTACGGCTTTACTAAATTACTATTTGGGCCCTCAGCTTTACGTACCATAAATATAAAAAAAAAACAAAAATCCGATTGGCGGGTACTCTCCTTGTTAAATCGGTATTTACTCTGTCCAAAAGTAGTTCAGAGTGTCCAAAATCGATGAAAATAGATAATTTCATAGAAATGTTTATTATAAAATTATTAAATTGACCATACCATTATTAGCTTCTGTACGTCTTTGTGGTTATAAATAATAATTATTTATTGTTTTTTATACTATTTTATTACAATTAAAAAGTTTTTTATGTCATTAAGAACTTTGAAGTGTCCAAAATCGGTGCTTATACACTATGTACTACAGTTTGTACTCTTTTTAAAGAGCTGTTGAAGTATTAAAACATAAATAACGTTTAAAATACTCCAAAATTTAAGTATATCATATTTTGAGAAAACAATTATTTCTTACTCTTTAGTTCATTTTTTAAGTCGGTTACTTTTTTTATATAGAAATTTTTTAATTTAGTAAAGAATATAACGGTAGTTGTTAGAAATTAGTACAAAACTACATTGTTATATAAATCTATTCTTTTAGGGTAAATGTTCTTCAGAACTAAAAATACGCAAATTTGGTTCACTACTTATCTCATTCTTAAATATAACATTTGACAATCACCATACGTATGAAACAACAATATTAATGATTAACATGGAAAATTCTTGAAATCCAAAAATTTGAAATATATTTTGAATTGTTTGTTTTGCAGTAGTCTGCTTTTCATATTCAGGAAACAATTAAGTATCTTGAACAAAAAATATTTCATTTGTTTTGGAAGTAATCGTTAGTTTTAGATGTAGTATTTGTTAAGAATTATTGCTTTCGGTTACCACAAAATACTTGAAACATATAAAAATAAATAATATTAATATTACTCACTTAATATTTGAATTCATTTGCTTTCGAATACTTAATATTTCTTGACTGTAAACATTTGGAGAAGAATTGTTTAAAGTGCCTATTACTTTTAAAAAATATTGACGATTATAAAGAATATAGGCCGCTTTAGCGCAAATATTTATATCGATTACGGTATACAAAAAGTTTTCAGCAACATCAGTGGTACTTTTCGTATTCAAAATCAAGTCTAATGTTTCAGTTAACATTGAGGCAAATAAAACTGACATCATAATAACAGAGAAAACAGTATAACCGGTTTTGGAAAATGTTGATGTCCAATTTTTTGGTGGTAATAATCCAGCTAATGTCCATAATGTTAATGCAAGGCTAGCCATTCTCTCTTTCAACTCGTCTTACTTAGTTTTTTAAGACTGCAATTTGTACAAGAAGTATTTTTGATGAAATTTACATGTTTTTATTACAAATGATCTTACTGCACTGAAGGCTTGTTACAAACTAGTAGATTGTTTCCATTTCTATGTACTGCCTATTATGGTTTATGCAGCAAAGAGACGATAGATTATTATATCCTTTTACTTCTTTGACTCTTCTCTCTGACTTTGTAGCAACTTAATGTTTAATAAGATTACTACCGTTCAATTTAGTAGGATGTAGAGTTGAATTTTGTACTAGAAATTTATACTATTAATAGACAAGAAGAACGGAAGTAGATAATATACGTTTTTTTGATCTACCTTCTGAACTACTATTTAAAATACAAGCACGATTTTATAAAATTTTTACATTACATTTTCATAGTATACGCGACTATTTGATCTCATAACGATAAGTTACCAACGTGGACACTGATCGCTTAATAATTATTTAATTATTAATACAGAAACATAGTGATGATACCTACAGTGAGCAACGTAAGTATTCGAACGGGATGACAGAAAATGATCAATCATGAGAATAGCGTACAATGAACTGTAGTTTATTGGAACAAAAGGTATTTATAGTAGCGTAGATACAAGTACTAAATGTGTATAAAATTTTAGAAAAATCCAACAATATTTTGTTCCAATAAATTATATTTCATTGTACGCTATTCTCATGATTGATCATTTTCTGTCATCCCGTTCGAATACTTACGTTGCTCACTGTATTTCGAATGAAATTAACACGTTCACGCCGGCGCTGATAATTATGTTTCTTGCTGTGGGGCGGCGCTCGTAGTCATGTTTTAATTCGCGAGCCACTGGTGGTACGGGCCCGCGTGAACGTGTTAAGCAAAATTGTAGATTTTACAGTCGTCAGATTATTCTGTAATAATTAAATACCAGACCTGAACTGACAGTTGCACCGATTATTCTACGAAACCTCTGTTGTATTTAGAAGTCAATTGATAGTATCAAATGATAAATAAGTGATCCACGTTACAATAATACTTTTTTCCTCAACTGAATGCCGAATATTTTTCGATTTAATTAAATTTGGGCTTATATTATAAAAAATTATATTTCAACTCAAGATCGCGGACACGTATTTCATTTTAACCATTTTAATAAAAAACGAGCAGAATAATGTATTAATCTGCATGACAAAAGTAATCAATATTAATAAACTGATTAAATACCGAGGATAAAAAACGGCAATAACTATAACGGAGTATCGCTACTCTTAGTATGTCATAAAATCTTGCCCAGCTTCATGCTAGCGACATAGAAATGAAAGAGTTACGGATTAGGAATGTGGATTTTTATGTGGAAACTGGTGAATTATTCATCCAATATACACAATTTGCTAATTATTAGAAAAAAAATTATTTTTTTATATTAGGTTGGCGCTAATGTAATGTCGGTTTTTATATACATGCGAACGTTTGTCTCCCTGTTTTCGTTATACTTTTGTTTTTGGCATTTTTTAAGACAGACATCTATGCTTTAAAGTCTCGTTGGCAAAAATGTATTGGAGCGAATGGAGCATATTTTGATTGAATAAACAGCTTTTGAAAAAAGACATGCAGTTATATATATATTCACTTAAAAATCCGACATTTCATACGCACCAACCTAATAGTATGTAAAGTTCGATTGATGAATAATTATGGCCGCGCCAGTCCTTGGGAAAGAAAGAAATAAAGGGTCGCACATGCAATAATTTTTTAGAAAGCTAACAAAAGTGAACAATTCTACATGGACTTTGACAGCTTGTCGGTGGTGCAACGAAAAATTTTTAAATTGTTTTTGGAGTTCTTTTTAGAGAATAATGAGAAGGGGTCAGTTCTTAATTTTTTATTGCGTGTTTCATTTTATATGCAACTGGAAATTTCATATACTTTCAAAACTTCAAGATATTTATCTTTCATGAAAATTGATCCACTATGTTCTTTATATTCTCGTTTTTATTAATTAATTACAGAATTCTATGAAAACCGGAGGGTGAAGATCTTCTAGCATAATATCATATAGAAGGGGTGCATCTTATTTAAATGATGACAGAATTTGTGGAACTTTCCATGACCTAAGTTACATTGACTTTATGGATGGAAGGTGAACGTACGCCATATAATAACGTCACAGTGAAGGATAATGAAATATAGAAATACAATGTATTGTAAAAATCAAACTAAAACGTATAATTTTCCATAGCTATTATTTTTGTAAATATCCTAGTATATTTTCTACAGTTACCAACGTTTAATCATTGAAAAGGAAAAGACGGATCCAAGTATTAACCCTTTGCAGACGGAAAAATCTATTTATAAGAGTATTCGGGCGGCTACTTGGCGACACTCGTTCGCAGAGGGTTAATATTCCCTACTTACTCTTATGGTAGCGCATGCGTTTTCTAGAAAGAAACTCCACGTATCTTAAAAAGGATGCGCAACAAAGCTGAAGTTGATAATCCTAACCATTTTATAAAGAGTTTTTGTAGTGAAACTTCATTTTAGATTTACTGGTAAAGATTCGAATAACTACTAAAAAAGGAACTGTTAAGTGTTGATAATAATTACACCACGTCATGAAAATTAGAATAATATGACCTAGTGAATAAAAAAATGTTCAATCGTAAATCAAATGGAAACGACGAAACATAGAATATAGTAAATATCAATGTATATATGAAACAAAATGTAACAGTAAGTACCATGAATACACTTTAAATAATATCCTTTAAAAAAACTACTAATAATGTAAATTTTCAATGCGATAAAGAATTTTATGCTACTTATACAACTCTATAATTTAAATTATTATTATATTATTGTATCTAGACGGATATTGCCAAAAATCTATTTTATCTACCATAAAATTTGATAACTCTGTAATTTAAATTGTAAGTGCACGTTTGCATCTACGTATATTGATATTTTATTTACCAATACAGGGAACTTTTCACAAGTCACCAATAACTTATATACCTTTCAATTTAGTTACCGATTGTCAAAACATCAAACAAGTCGTAAATCTATTGACGACTTCTCTGCCGTTTACTACCTTAAATTAGAAACTAACGGTAGTTATTTTAATTCTTCTGTTAAAATCCAGGTAAATAATTTAAGTAATCTTAAAATCTTTTATTTTTATCTACCTCTTTATCTTTTTATTTTGTACTAAAATTGAACGAAAATTCAAGTTGAAAATCCTATCAACTAATATAACTAATTTAACTTATTTACAGTGATAACTTTGCAATTATTAACTGGATACAGAGGTTCGCATAATTTACAATTAAAATAAATTAATTGTTTTACTTCAAAACTTAAGGTTTGTTACCTCCTATTATTAATTCAAATTTCTAACTTTACTATTCGAAAAATCAACTAAATTATTTATATAAACAAAATTTTCTTTAACTTCAAAACCTAATTTAATATTATGTTTATACAGAAACATCTGAAGAAGGCTTAGAAATATTCAAGCCGAAACGTTATGCGGAAAAAAGTTTATATTTAATAAGAGTCATTCACAACCAAAATAACCATGAAATATACTTATTATGTACGACAGACATAAGACTTCATTACTTATTATTTATTTATTAATCTCTTTTATCTTTATATAATACTATTACGAGAATTTGACATTTAAAGAGATCAGCTTTTATGGAATGTACTATATCACCTTCATAAACTCATGTTTTATGAACTTTCTTTTGTATTATCAAGATTTCACATTGCCATTAATAATACCAATTTTTGACCGAAACAATGTTTTCCACGATTTAAATCTTGTTTTGAATAATTCTCTTCAATCAAAGGCTTCCATTTGCACAGTGAGTTACGGGTCAATTATTTCCACCTCTACTTTGATTATAAAGCTAACTCTCAGTGCAACAACTTTATTTCTATTTAACATGAAATAGAAATTTAAACTCTACAAATTTACGTTTCTTTGATTCCAATTATTATTAACTTGAAAATAAGTGCTGCCCTGTTACGGAATTAAATTTTGCTGACATTTACTTTTAACCCTTTGGCCTATAACCACGAGCGAGACTCGTGGTAAGGAATTTGTGCCATAAGCGAAAACCACGACTCTGACTCGTGGTTAAGAATTTGCGCCATAAGCGAAAACCACGAGTCTGACTCGTGGTGAGGAATTTGTGCCATAAGCGAACATTGTTTTTTATTTTACAATTCCTTTTGTTGCTCCGAAACATACATGTCACAAGAAGTATACATTTTGCGCCAGTTCGGGCACACGTAAATGGCACAGTGCGCGACCGATTTTCTTGTTTACTATGGCTCAGATAATCGGCAGAGAGCGTGTAGGCCAAGGGGTTAACGTTTCGCTTTGCTAAATTATTATTCATTTGAAAGTTAAAAGAAAAGCTATTTGAGAAGGTGTAACTATTATACAGCACTGGACAAAATAAATCATACACCTTACAAGAAATTCTTTTTAGTAGTATAACTATTTTTCCAACGTGCAAACTAATTACTAAATTTACTAAAATTAAAAATTCTTTGAGTATTTAAATAAAGGACATATGAAATAATTAAGATTGTGCTTAATATTTTTTATAACAATACATTAGTCAATATTGGTATATTTTTCGCTGGACAAAATAAACCATACACTTTTCGAAATCACAGTTAACAAAGAAAAAAAAATGAATTTTCATACTTTCAGTACTTGGTGTGGCTACCTTTAGCTTTTAATACCACTTCCAGTCGGCGGGGCATATTTTCAACTAATTTTTTCAAATATTCAGGATCAAGTTCCTCCCAAGCTTTCTGGAGTGTTTAGTCTTGTGCATTATGTCCGTTTAATTTACCTTGCGGTTCAAATAAGGTCACAGATTTTCAATGGGGTTTAAGATTGGTGATTACGGTGGTCATTCCAATAGTTTTATTCCATTACATTTGAAAAAAACAGCAGTTTTCATTACCTTATGCTTTAAGTCGTTATCTTCCTGGAGGATAAAGTTGCTTCCTAAATCCAATTTTACAAACGGTTCTTCTAAATTCTTGCACAAAATATCTACATACATTTCTGCTGTCAAAATGCCTTCAATTCGAACCAAACTACCGATACCAGCCCCGGCAAACCACCCCATAACATGACATTATCACCTCCATGTTTGAATGTCTTCTGAGTAATTTGCCAAAATTGCGATTCGAATTTGTCAAAAAGTATATTAAGCGCCTTTAGATTTCTAGAAAAGGTACTGTGGTCTAATGAGAGCAAATTTGAGTTATTGGAACAAAAACAACGGTCTAGGGTGTCTTAAAGAAGTAAATATTCAGAAGACATTAAAACATGGAGATGCTAACATCATGGTATGGGGGTGGTTTGCCGGGGCTGGCATCGGTAATTTGGCTCGAATTGAAGGCATTTTGACAGCAGAAATGTATGTAGATATTTTGTGCAAGAATTTAGAAGAATCGCTTGTAAAATTGGATTTAGGAAGCAACTTTATCCTTCAGAAACATAACGACCCAAAGCATAACGTAATGAAAACTACTGCTTTTTTCAAATGTAATGGAATAAAACTATTGGAATGACCACCGTGATCACCAATCTTAAACCCCATTGAAAATCTGTGAGCTTATTTAAACCGCAAGGAAATTAAACGGACATAATGAGCAAGATATCCTAAGACGAAGCACTCCAGTAAGCTTGGGAGGAACTTGATCCTGAATATTTGAAAAAATTAGTTGAAAATATGCCCCGCCGACTGGAAGTGGTATTAAAAGCTAAAGGGAGCCACATCAAGTACTGTAAGTATGAAAATTAATTTTTTTTCTTTGTTAACTGTGATTTCGAAAAGTGTATGGTTTATTTTGTCCACGGTAAAATATACCAATATTGACTAATGTATTGTTATTAAAAAAATTGAGCACAATCTTAATTATTTCATATGTTCTTTATTTAAATACTTAACGAATCTTTAATTTTAGTGGATTTAGTAATTAGTTTGCTCGTTGGAAAAATAGTTATACTACTAAATAGAATTTCTTGTAAGGTGTATGATTTATTTTGAACAGTACTGTATGTAAATATTATCTATCGTTCTTTTTTAGTTAAATCGTTTTTAAGAGACTTACTCTATACCACTTTAATGAGATCATAGTATATTTGGTCAGCTATCTGTAACATTTATGTATGTTGCAACTTTTCTGGGAAGTTTAAAAAATGTATAGCAGGGATAGTTACTATCAAAGGTGATATAAATATCGAAATTGATAAAATGTTTGCCTTAAATACGCTTGTCAATGTCAAGTTTGTTTTATACAGTTGAAAACCGACTTACTTTGCATGTTTTAATTTGCAGCATTTAAATAATAGTAATATTCAAAAAGCACCTCATTCGTGAGAGGCAGGGGGACTCACGTTCAAAAAGCACCCCATTCGTGAGAGGCAAGGGGACTCGCGTTCGAAAAGCACCCCAATGGAATGAGCACCTTATCACGTCCACGTCGTTCATCCTGGGCAACGCTTAGAAGGGATTGATTTTTAGAGACATCACTACTTGTAGGGATGGTTTTCGATGTTTCGTTACTGTTAGGGGTAGTTTGCAATTAAGACCTTTTTGCTACAAATTCGCCTCACAGTTATACTCATTTCTTACTTTGTTTGCAATTTTTTCACTTTTTGACAGGATCTAGAACTTTTCAAAAAAATGCGACCGCCTTATTGGATGCGCCATTTTTAATTCTTAAAACCGGACTTCAGATTCGTTATCAGCGACCCCAAAAACACTTAGGTACCTGATTTTGCAACAATCCTAAAAATAATTCCGCCAATATAAGAAAAATAAGTCCGCCAGAAACGAGCCAGTGGGCGTGCGCAGCGCCGTTTTCGCGCAAAATGCACTCTGTTCAACTCGCTCATATTCATTCGCTGAGTCTCTCGAAAAAAACAAAGTACATATATCGATAGATCTTTTCCTCCTCTTTCTAATGGTACTATTGTTTTTTCTCCAAAATGCTTTCTTCTGATTGAAAATTAAAGTTGAATGTTCAAAGCCATTTTTCTCGATGTATACCATTTTTTCTCAAAATGCATTACATCATTCGAAAGTACAAGTCTTAAGCTACAAAAGCCTAGAGTTTCAAGTTGGAGAAATGAAGGGTTCAAATGTAATGAAATTGAAAAGACAACGGCGGGCAATCGGGCGCGCTCCCCGCGCTGCGATGCAACGCGCTGTTAATACTTTGTAGGCGGGCACGGTTTTCCGTATACTTGTAGCGGGCAAATCCAGGGTTACGTTTATTACAGTGTATTGCGCAATTGAGATTACGTCTCTCTGCTCTCCATACCCAAAGAAGCGACTTCAAAGTCTTATAAGCCCACTGAAAAATATATTCTCCCTCATTATATTTCTAGAAATGATTAATAAAATTATTATTACAATTTTTGTTTGATACTCCTATTTATCATGAATTTTCATCGTTGTTTTAATCCTTAAAATGAAACAAAACATTCACATAATCTGAGATTAGTTTCAGTAAAAATGACACGTTTTCGGTTTTTGAAAGATAGAGATAAAATATGTGATTCTTGCAGGATACAATTTATTGTCAAGAGTAAAGACGAAAATGAAGTTTCTCATAAATGATTGTTATGAAATAATTTCTAATTTGAAAAAATTGTTTAATAATGAAAATGTAACTAAAAAAGAAAAATTAATCCTCATGCAATTACTTCCAAAGAATTGAAGCTCTCGTAAAAATTGCTGAACTTTCAAATTCTTCTCGTCGGCTGGCTACTAAATCTAAATTACTAGATAATGATGAGTCTCTTTTAGTTGACAAAAGAGGAAATAAAAAATTATCAAGCGATACTGTAGATCAAGTAAGATTGTTTTATGAAAGTGATGATAACAGTAGAATTATGCCAGGCTACAAAGATAGTAAGTGCTGTGATGGGGGTTTTTCGAACCCCATCAACAAATGTCACGTAAAGCGTCCTACCTGAAAGGGCGTCGAACACGGGAATCGAGGAACTCGAATCCCGTGTAACCGGTAAGGCACCATCGTATCCCCTTTTTTTTTTTTTACGTGGAGAATGCATTTACGCACACCCCCCTCAGTGATAGAGGGGGGTAGTGTGGGACTCGCCCCTCTGAGGAGGGGAATACCCACTAAACTCCACGGCGGCCTACGGACGCATCTCCACCCTCAGGCGTAGCGGGGGAGCCGCGGGAACTCTGACGAACACTACCGTGGCTCCCCCTAGCCTCTGGCCGGCCGCGTCTCGGGGGGGAAAAGACAAATCCCCCCCTTCCTCTTCTAGACAGCGGCGCGGGGAGGCCGCACCCCGCGCCGCTCCAACTCTTGGCGGCCGCTTGTGCTAAGTACCCGGGGGTGGGGGCCCTCCACCCCGAGCACCGCGGCCGCCAAAAAACACCGTACAGCCGGCGGCGGGGGAAGGAAATTTGTTCCCAACTGTCCCCGCCGCCAGCCTCTTCCCTTATCCCGGCGGCGTGACCGGCCGGTCCACGCCACCGTCCCCGGGTCCGTCGAGCGGGATCGGCTATTTCCCGATCCCGCTCGGCGGCCTCCTTCTGCGAGATTACTTCCTCGCAGAAGGAGACCACTGCCTTCCAGCTCCTCTCACTCGCCAGCATAGCCCCAATTACTGCTGGGAGTGAAAGGTCCGGCCCTATTTCGTCGGTTAGGACTCGGCGCAGCGCTGCAAAGGCGGGGCACACCTCCAGCGTATGCTGCGCCGAGTCCTCCTCCTCGTTGCAATGGTGGCAGGCCGCCGTCGCCTCCTTCCCGATCCGCCACAGGTAGACACCGAAGCAACCGTGTCCGGTGAATACCTGCGACGTTCGGTAGGTGAGCCTCCCGTGCCGTCTCTCCCGCCATCTTTGAATATATGGCAGGACCATCGTATCCCCTGGGCAACATTACATAACCTCTGTTCTGTCACTTCGCCGCTCGTTCTCTTTTCCATGCTTTCGTCGAGTATCGATCGCAAATCGACCGAAGGAGCAACGGGGGAATCGAAGCCTGGAATACCAGCGTCCATCTCGCTGCGCGGGAACCGGGAGGCAATTCAAGTCCCAGCCGTCGTGAGGAAGGAGATACGCTCCCCGCACCCGCAAGGACCGGGGAAAAACCACCGACGCTACCCCGGCTCCAGAGCGAGGAGTCTTCCACACCGGGACCCGGACTTCCCGGAAGAGACAACGCCCGGGAAAAACGGAATCCGGGAAACGCCTTCAAACCGTCCCGCTTCATCCGGAATAAGCCGGTAGTTCGGAGGGCAGAACCGTACGGGCCGGCGAAGGATCCAGCGCTTCGACGATCAACTTCCCCCTCTCCAACACAGAGCCACGGTGCTCATTCTCGTGTTCCACGTCGCCCAGAAAGGACGTTCTTGACATCTTGAGGAATTTCCGAAGGATAGAGGAGAGCGAGCGGAGTCCATTTGGAAAGATTAAAAGAAGGTTTGCGAGCGAGGCTTATCTTAAGCTTCTCGCTTCTCTTTTTTTTTCTTTGCATTTTTGGTATTCATTTTGTTGTATTTTCCCGGGTAGCCGGCCTGCCGGTGGCACGTTGGCCTCTCGATCGCCTGGCAGGTACCAGGAAGAGTTCCGGGGGAAGAGAGAGCGTCTCTCCCCCTTCTTTTCTTCTTCTTTTGCTCATTTCTTTTATTCTTAAGTTCCGGTTCCGGACGTCCGGGCCGGAAACGGTTGCCCAGGGGAGCTTCCCGGCCTCTCTGAGAGTTCCTCTCGATTTCGTGTGTGTGAGTGTGAGATTGAGAGAGAGTGTGTCAGATCGAGAGAGAGAGACGGACAATCCGGTAGCGTTCCGGCCGCCATTTTAAGACACGCCGGTTGAAATCCGACCGTTGCATTTCTGCTGGATCGTTTTCATTATTAATATTGAATTAGTATTACGATTATTATTATTGTTATTTTCTTTCTTTGGTGTCAAAGAGTATTTTACCGGCGATCCGGTGTATTTGATAAATTCTCTTTTTGTTTTTACTATTTTCTTTTTGATGTTCGATTCTGTATTTGATAGCCGGCAATAAAGGTCTGGATTGTCTGATATTGAAAAGGGATTCGGGAGTTTTCTTTTCATTTTCCGGTCCCCAAATCTTTCTTTCTTTCCTAGATTTCCAGCACCCAGCACGGCCAGGTGGATCCTGGCTGACGCCCAACGGCATATTAAAGTGCACGTGGTGGGGGTCACCCGACCCTCCCAAATACCACGTCACAGTGCATAAAAAATGAAGATGGATCAAAGAACTACATGCAGAAAAGACTTGTTTTGTATAATCTGAGAGAACTATACATACAATATAAAGAAATGTATCCCAATTCGAGAATTGGTTTCACTAAATTTGCGGAATGTCGTCCTCAACATTACGTTTTAGCCGGTGCTAGTGGCACTCATTCGGTTTGTGTATGCGTTTACCACCAAAATGTCAAACTTTTGTTAGTTGGCTTAAGAAACTCAGTAGGCGTTTTTCATAAAATGAATACTTACAAGGATTGCATAGCTCAAATAGTATGTAAAAATTCAAAAACAAAGTGTTATTTAAATGAGTGCTCTAATTGTCCTGGTGTTGAATCACTAAAAAAAGATTTAGAATTGTTTCTTGAGAACTCTGACGTTAAGGGGTTATACGCACTTAGAAGGCCGAAAAAGGCCAATTTTCAAGAATTTTTCCTGGAGAGACATTTTAATTTATTAATTTCAAATTTTGTGTATATGTTACTGTGGAAGACCGAAATTGGAGAATGTCGATATTCGCCGGTAAATGATGACACTCAACAAGCCGGTGAATGTTGACATTTACCAAAGCGTTTAAGTTAATAGCGAAACCCTGGCAAAACCCATGCAACGGCCAATTCTAACCAATCAGAGGATGGGTAGAAGGCCCGCTATAAAAGAATTGGCCATTGCATAGGTTTTGCCAGGGTCATGCTATTACTTTAAACCCGACCGCCGCCCGGCGGCCGGCAACGCTTGTTGAATGTCGACATTCATCGGTGAATGTCGACATTCTCCAATTTCGGTCTTTCACAATAACATATATATTGTAGTAGTCATTGATATATAGGGCGCGATACTTAATTAGAAAGGATGAGGACGCCGAGATAGGGGGGGGGGGGGGGGTCGTAATTTCCAAAAACGCGGAACATCCTGCCGCGTTGATCGAGGTCGAGGCGGAAAATATGTGGCAGACCGCATGGTCTTCTTCAACCAAAGGCCGTGTTACTTCCGTCTTCTTTCCGGACGTTCGGGGAAGGTTGGGGGCCCGGTGGATCAGGCCTGAATTCTACGTTACTCAGGTGCTCACTGGACACGGACATTTCCGGGCACGCCTAGCGTCGATGGGAATAGTGGAATGTGAGTCCTGCGGGTGTGGCGCACCGGCCGACACGGTGGATCACTTCCTCCTCGAGTGTCCGGAGTTCGAACCCCAGAGGGTCGCCCTCCGGGATCTGGTTCCAGTCGGTGAGTGGGGCTGGCCGAGTGCGGCGCAATACTTCGTGTCAAACTCGAATGCCTTCTCCATCTTGGCCGACTTCTGCCGGGAATCCCTTTATCTGAAGGGATTCTGGGATCAACTAGACACATCGTCGTCGTAGACTCTGGGACCACTCGGTCGTGGGTTATCGGAGCCCTCGGCTATGAGGGCGCGGTCCCGCAATCATCGCGGGGCAGCCGCGTCCCCGAGTGGTTTAGGGAAAGCCAGTGTTCCTTACACCGGTACAGGGCGTGTGCTCGGGCGGAGCACAGTGAGCGGGCCTTCCCGTGGTTCCCCGTGTCTGCCGGGTGGGTCCGACTCCCGTCGGGGAGTCGGAGGCACCCGGTAGCTAAACCGCTCACCCCGCGACCTCTTACCCGCGGGCCCTGCTGGGTTTTCCCCGGTCCGTTCTCTCGACGTGGTGGGGCTGGGGAGTGGAGACGAGAAGAAACGTAGCGTATGCCCATTAAGGGTGAGGTCGCACGACCGAGTTCCTTCAGGGGGACCGGTCTCACAATAATCTGTAGTAGTCATTGACTACTTTCTCAATTTTGTTAGTATAAAAATAATCATTCTGACAGCCGCTGCAGCCAATCTCCGGGAGCACCTCGAAAAAAACACGTTTTGCGGTGAGCACGATGTCTCGGAACTGGGTTATTTGAAATTAAAAAACCAAAAATTTTTCGTTAATATAATGTAAAATTTGCAAAATACTAATTTTTAACAAAATGGCGGCTTCGTAAAGCAGAAATATTAATTTTTCATGAGAATTTTTTAACGTAAATTGTTCATAAAATAAAAAATATTTGTCGTAGAGTCAAAATCAACGATTAATTACTAGATAATATATTTTTTACAACTAAGTGCGTAAAACTCGACTTGAGATGCCAGTTTTGCGTGTGTAATGTACCCCTTTTTGGCACCAGTGCGTAAAGTAAGCCACCAGTGCGTAAAGTAGTTACGCACTGGTGCGCAAAGTTAACGAGTCATTGCATGAACTGGGTACTGCGCATCATCCCTACCATAGCCGGATGAGATTCTCGACTCGTGTGATTGTTGCACTCGCCTTCGGCTCGTGCAACAAACTTCACACTCGTCGAGAATCTTCGTTGTCTTTTCTTACGCTGGATAGTCTCGTTTACACACTCAGTTGTAAAAAATAAACTTCGATACAAGTAGGTAAAGCTGGTCTTACACGCATAGAGGGGTTGGCGCCCTCGCTACGCTCGGGCGCCAACTCCCCCCTCCATGCGTGAAAGACCAGCTTTACGCACTTGTATCGAAAACTACTATATAAAGCTTGTGTAAAAATTTAAGATCGATCAGTTTAGCCGTTTTTGAGAAATCTTGCTCACCGCAAAACGTGTTTTTTTTCGAGGTGCTCCCGGAGATTGGCTGCAGAGACTGTTAGAATGACTATTTTTATACCAACAAAATTGAAAAAGTACACAAAGCTTGAAATTAATAAATTCTGCGCGCGCAGTAAGTACCATTGATACACATTGCACAATTGCTTTTTTCAAAAGTCACTTTTTCTGCCGCTCTTTGCCTCCGGGCGTTTTTTTACTTGCAACTCTTGCATGCTATCTTATGCAATCTTGCCTTTTGCCAAATTGCTTCACTTCTATCTGCACTGGGTAAGCACCTTTTGGCTGATTTTGCACTTCTCACATCAGTCACAACAACTCTGCTCATTCTCATCATACTGAACACAGGACTGCCTTGAGCATTGAAACGGACCAGTTAATTGGCTACTCATCTATCTACCTGCCGACGGTACCAAATCAACCTAAGCCTTATCTACTTCTGTGAACATTTGGAAATTGTACTTCAGAACTCAGCTGTACTCTCTACGGTAACGTGATCCTCTGCCTCACGTCATCATCTGACCATCCCGCTACTTGTCAAATTCGACAAATCAACCTCGGTATGAGCTCGACGACATGTTCCAAGGCCAAAATTCAATGCGTGGATCTCTGCAATAGGGAAATGAAGGTCCCCAAACTATGTCGTGCCTGTTCGCTTCCGTTCCATCCTCGGTGCACCGTTTGGCACAATGTCAATGTTGGGAAGGAATCTCTTGAGGTTTGTTTGAAGTGTTACCAATTGACGTCCTTGGTAGTACCTCAGCCTCCCTTCTCTCGCTCCAGAATTTGTAGTGGAGAAGATTCGTCGGATGACAGTTTGCAAAGCCAACATAACAGCCCTATTAGTGCTTCAAAAAGGGCTCCTGATCCTGTCACAGTGGTTGACGTGTCTAGGGATGCCTCTGAGACTGCGCCTTCTTCTCAGACTCTACTTGAGGCCATTAATAACTCGAATTCTTTACTAAAAAGTCATGACATTCAATTATCGCAGATTTAAAAAACTTTATCATTACTTTTGGAATTACCTCAAATAACTGACTCCCCCAATTCCTTTAAGAGAGAGGTTTCTCAGCGTTTAACGTCTATTAAGTAAACTTAAGACTCACTTTCCCTCACTCGTCCTGAGAAACAAATAGGCTGAACATTGTTGAATCCAATCTGAATGCATCGGTTTCTGATATTAAGAAATTAATGGTCCAAACAAATGATCTTGAAATTACTACTGCTTCTTTAAAAACCACCAAATTGCAAAGATCTGATCTTGGCCCTAATTCTCATGACAACCTTTGCAGTAATCGGTTAAAAATTCTGGAACAATCTCTTTCGCAATTAGACCATCTGATAAATCATCCCAGAACTCCTAGCGTCTTCTCATCTGATATTATTATATCAGGTATACCTGCTGAGATCAACATGGATCTGGAGGACATCGTTAATGCAGTATTGAAGTCATTTTGCTCTAGGGATGTCCTCTTAAACATCCTCAAAGTTCGCCTGCTGCAAAAAGGATCATCAACTAATATGACTTCCAGCGCATCTTCTGCTTCGGCCCCTGTTTCCTCTCTGGAATCAGGAGCCTCCACTTCGCCTAAGCCGCAGGCTGTTATTGTGACCTTTAAGTCTGTGGCAGTGCGCGACTTCGTCATAGCAGAGAAGCGTAAAAAGAGCTTTCTCAAAGCTCACGACATCTTCTCCCCAGCTGAAACTAGCCGTTCTTACATTAATATAAACGAAATGTTGCCAGCCTATGTGTATAGACTTCTTAGAATGACGAAGTCGCACGCAGCCACCAAAAAATTTCGCTATGTCTGGACGAGATCTGGGCAGATCTTTGTTAGAAAAGAGAATGGCTCGCCGGTCCTAACCATAACAAATGAGTCAGATCTCGAGACCCTTGACTGACTAGCTAGCCCTGGAACAAGTTCGCAAACTGTCAAATTCTCTTCTGATTCACTTTCTATTGCTCACTTCAATGCCAATTCTCTACCTGCCCACCATGCATTAGTTTATGCTCATGTTTCAAAGTCCTGCTATCATATTGAAGTTGTTACCGAAACATGGCTGCATGAAGGCATAAATGACCGTCTTGTGAGCATAGATAATTATACGCTCTTCAGAAACGATTGACTTGGAAAGAGAGGTGGTGGCGTAGCTTGCTATGAAGGTCTCAAAGTTACCATCTTAGTGTCGTCCTCCCCACAATTCACCAATGAGTCTGAATTTCTATTATTAGAGATACGTTCTAGTCAATCTGAGGGTTTTCTATTTGGAGTGGTGTACCGTCGTCCTGATTACCTGGCGTCCCTTAACAATTTCATTGACGCCTTCGAGCGAATCTTCTATAACTACTCTAATATAATCTTGACAGGTGACCTCAATTACAATTTTTGGAGTACTGACTCCCACTCCCAGTCCCTACGTGATTTTATTTATTCCAGACTACTCTACCTTGTTCCTACTGGTCCTAGTCACCGTACCTCGTCATCTGATTCTTGGCGCGACGTCTTCATTGCCGACGATGCCGATAAACTACTCAGCCACTCAAGATCTGGCTCCCCATTTATTGCTGGGCATGATCTGATCTCGATCAAGTACAGTCTAAATTTAAAAAAGACCCGTGCCAAACGTACCGTGTACCGTGACTTCAAAAATCTCAATGTTGAATCTTTCTGTTTCGATCTCCAAGTTCGCCTATTGTCTGTTCATGCTGAGTTTGAATTTAATCCCAATACTGCTGTTACTCGCTTCAATGAGGCTGTAGGTTCCAGTCTTGACCTTCACGCGCCGACTATTGCGTTTACTCCAAAGCAACGTAGAGCACCATGGGTGTGCAGCGAACTTCGTTTACGCATTAAGGAAAAGACCAAGTTGTATGAAATTCCTAGGCGAACAGGCTCTATTGAAAAGCAAGCATGTTACAGAGTCTTTAGAGACAAACTCAACATCGACCTGTCTAAAGCGCGTGATAACTATTTTGCTTCTAAGCTCCAAAATGTCAAAGGGCAGTCTGAAATGTGGAAACAATTGGAGTCCCTGGGTCTAACTGGGTCATCCTCTGCATCTTCCTCTCCCCTTCAATCTTTTGAACCTGACGTCCTCAATGCACACTATGCCTCTACCTCATATGATCCTTTAGCTAATCTCACTCAAGAAAATCTCAAAATTGCTGTAGATCAGATTCAGTATTCAGGACCTTCCTTTTCTTTCTAGCCCATAGCTGAGTCGGATATTTGTGAGGCATTGAAACGGCTTAAAACTACTTCCTCCTGTTGTGGACCGAATGCTATTCCTCCCAGAGTACTGTCTGTACCAGGCCCGATTGTCCTCTCATCTCTGGCATCTATCTTCAACTCTTCCATTTCAACATCTATTTTCCCTCAAACCTGGAAGTGTGCCTACATACGTCCTATAAATAAAATTAGGATTCCAAAAACTCCCCGACACTCGGCCGATAGCTAATCTCTGCGAAACTTCCAAACTGCTGGAACGCATTATTCACCGACAGGTAACCAACTACCTGTCGGTTAATAACCTATTAGACCCCTATCAGTCTGGGTTTCGCTCAGTCTACAACACACAGACGGCCTTATTGAAGGTCACCGATGACATCAGGGGCGCTATGGACAATTGGAAGGTTACCATCCTAGTGCTTTTCGATGTTACCACGGCATTTGATAAGCTGCCCCATCTGCCCCTACTTTGTAAGCTCCGACTATTTTGCTTTACTGAGTCAGCAATTCAATGGTTCTTCTCATACCTAACAGGCAGGAGCCAATCTATTTTAAGCAACGAGGGGGTCCGATCGGGTTGGGAGAAAACAAATCTGGGTGTCCCTCAAGGATCTGTGTTGGGTCCCTTGCTCTTCTCGCTTTTTATAAATGACCTTAGCCAAGTCTTGCGTTACTTCCAACACATGATCTTTGCAGACTACACGCAGATTTACCGGTCCTGCCCTCCGGAGGACCTTCAGGCAGCCATTGATAAGATAACTATCGATGCTCAAGCCATTGCAACCTGGGCGGCTTCAAATGGGCTATCCCTTAATCTTAAAAGAACTGGGGCCATTCTGGTGGGTAGTAAGCCATTGATCAGCCAAATCAACTTGCAAGATGTCTCTCACATGGTCATCAACGGCTCTCTGATTCCTTGGGTGCCAAATATTCGAAACTTGGGGCTGGAGATATCCTCCTTTTTAACCTGGAATTCTCAGGTCTCTTCGGTTTCAAGCAAGGTTTATGCGGCCATTCGCAGTCTCAGGTTTCGTAGGGCGGCCTTGTCTCAGAATCTCAAAGCCAGATTAATAAGTGCTCTAATTCTCCCTCACCTCGATTATTGCTCTTTGGTCTATTGTGATTTAACTCATGCACTAAACGCCCGATTGCAAAGACTCCTAAACATGAGCATTAGATTCATCCACAACATCAGAAGAGATGAACACGTATCCCCTCTTCGTCTTTTTCGATTGGGATGGCTATCAGTTGAAGGTCGGAGAAGATACTCCCTCGGCAAAATGATCTTTTAGATCTTGTCTACAGGCTCCCCACCGTACCTCAGAGTCCAACTACTGGATCCCTATCCTGAATTGAGACGATTTTCTAGGATCCATAAAAATGCTAGACCGATTGCGGTCCCTTTCCCACGTACAAAGTTTTTTGAAAATTCATTTCTAGTTTCCGCTATTCATTACTGGAATTCTCTTCCATCTTACATCATCACTTCTCCTACTATAAACTCGGTTAAAGCCTCACTCTCAAATTACATACTAGAACAAGAACGCGCCGAGTGGAGGCGGTTAAATGGCGACTGGGAACCTTCTCAATCTCAATCTGAATCTAAATCTTATTGCTATACTTAATACTAAGCTACTTTTTTTGTTTCTACACTTCCGGCTGCTCTCATGCTTCTCATCTTTGTGTTAAATTGCGTATTTTTTTATTATTTGTAACCGGGGAACTTCGGGATCGGCTTCCCGGCACAAACTGACACCCTTTCCCGAGAAATCCAAAGCCAGAAGGGCGCCAGGGGCTTTTTAACCTTCTAAAAGTCCCAAAGGACTCTCCGAAGCAACCCAAAAACTATAAGATCCAAAACCCCCCAAAATCCCACAAATGAATAATGCCAAAATTTGGAAAAATAAAGACTTTAATATAAACAAAAAGAAATATTAGTGATAACAATAATAACGTTGGGGAAAACCCCTTAACAATTCGGGTCCGGTTTCGCCACGTGGCTCCAAATGGACCAAACCAAAAACTATGTGGCGAAACTAAAACGGAAAATCAAAAAGGACCAATCCGAATGAAATCAATACAAAAGAAAATAATCGTCAAAAATATTTGTCTAAATATGAAATCCAAAAAGAAAGAAAGGGGGAAGCCAAATCCCAAAACGTTCGGAGCCGATCTAAGTCCGTAAGCCACCCAGGCACCGAAACCAAGATGGTGGCTCTAACGGCTGTGGGGAAAACGTGGTTTTCACCCAACCGACCGAATCAATCTTTCTAAGATGTAGCGAAGCTTTTTCTTTTTCTTACTAAATCGAAAGCAAAGAGAAAAGCTCGCTGAAAAACCAAATCAGCCCGCGGGCACTCACCAACCGAAAACCAAATACCGCAATCCAAAAATCTGAGCCCCAGAGCGTCTAAAATGTCTGCCTCAGAATCGAATCTCTTCCGTAAATCGGGATGTTCGCTCAAGAGATTCCGGTAGCCACGCCGTCCAAAGGAGAAGTGCCTATCTTCTTCTTCTTCACCGTCTTCATCCTCGGGGCGTGGCTGCGCTTGCGGTGTCCTACAATCCTTTGCTCAGCGATAAGGAGGTGCTGCCACTGATTAGGAATCGGTACCTTCCTGTTTACCGACAGTGATGTTAGCTGTGCCGCAATTTCACGCGCATGCGCGGAAAAGCAGGGGCGTACATGTATTTGGCGCTAGAAGACTTTGGCAGGATTTAGTAGTGCGAATAACTTGAAAGTGGAAACAACTGTTGCGGCAGGTCAGGCAGGATATTTCAAGTAAGTGTTTCTAAAATATTTCATTTATTAAAAAATGTCTAATATGGACGAAAGCTGTTCAAAAGGGGCTATTAAAAAACAAAAAAATCGAAATTTTCAAACATCATGGGTAAAAGATCCGCCTTTTAATGATTGGGTAACCCGCCACCCTATTGATAATAATAAAGTTCTTTGCGCTGTTTGTAACACGACCATCAGATGTTGCAAGACTGATTTATTAAAACATTCACAGACGGTCAAACATTTAAAAAATAAAACGTGTGATATTAACAATAATAATGATAATAATAATAATAATAATAATAATAATAATAATAATAATAATAATAATAACGTAAATCAATTGCCACAAGCAGAAAAAGTAGATGATTTGACACATGTAGAAAAAGTAAAACGGGCAGAAATTAAATTAGCAGCATTTTTTGCTGAGCATAATATTCCATTTCAAACTGCAAATCATTTAGTTTCCTTATTAAAAGATGTTTGTAGTGATCCTGATGTTGTACGAGACATTGCACTGGGCCGAAATAAATGCACCTACGTTGTTAAAGAAGTTATTGCTAAAAGAGAAACCGAAAAATTAGTAAAAATTTTGCAAAACCATAAATTTTCCATTTTAATTGATGAATCTACAGATATTTCGGATTCAAAACTTCTTTCCATTTTAGTTCAATATTTATGTCCGCAGAGTAAGAAAGTTAAAACCCAATTATTAGAATTAGTAAAGTTAGATGCTCGAGATTGTTCCGCGAACTCAATATATGAAACTTTTAAATCTGTTTTCCAAAAAAAGGATATTTCTTTACAAAATATTGTAGGAATGGCAAGTGACAATGCATCGGTAATGACTGGATGCAATAATTCCTTCTTTTCGCGTTTAAAATCTCAGGTACCACATGTTGTTTTATTAAATTGTACTTGCCATTCGTCCGCGATCGTAGCTAGTAAAGCATGTAATCAACTACCCCAATCTTGCGAAAGTATCCTTAGACAGGTTGCAACTTATATTTCGGGCAGTGCAAAGAGATGTGCAATTTTACAGGAATTTCAGGATTATTTTGAAGTAGAAAAAAATAAAATTCTCAAATTATCCAATACAAGATGGCTTGTATTACAGAAGTGTGTTATCAGACTTCTTGATAATTGGGAAGTACTAAATAGTTTCTTTAGATTAGCTGTTTTTGAAGATAATTTAAAATCCGCAGATGACATATTAACTTATTTAAATGATAATTCCGTTAAAGCTTATTTGCTATTTTTAAAATATTCGTTGGAATTTTTTAATAAATTTAATGCTCTTTTTCAATCGAGAAAGGTTTTAATTCATAAAATTTTTAATTGTAGCCAACGTTTAATACGCGAAATTGGTGAAAATTTTATTAATCCTGACGCCTTAAAAGATATCGCGATTTTAAATTTAGAAGATGAACAAATTATTAAAGATCTGCCCAGTATTTATGTAGGACCAGAATGTGAACGTTTTTTGATAGAACAATGTTCAGAATCAGTAGATGCTATTAAATTAAATTGTTTAAATTTTTATAAAACAGCGATGCGGGAAATGATGAAAAGATTGCCCTATAGTGATAGTTTTTTCCAAGAATTGAGTTTTTTAGAAGCGAGAATTGCACTGTATCAGGAAGGTCGAAATGAAATTAAAGATTTATCATATATTGCCACGTATATTTCAAATATTAATGTTAATCAATTAAGTTTAGAATGGGAAATTTTACCATTGCATTTTAATGATATGCAAAAAAAAGAGTTAGCGTCTTTAGAAATTGATGAGATGTGGAAACAAATATTAGAAAGTAAAGATTATAACGATAATTATGTGTTTCCAAATTTAAACTTATTAGTAGAGACTGTTCTTTCTTTTCCACACTCTAATGCAGAAGCGGAACGAATATTTTCGATCGTTACAGATTTAAAAAATAAAAAGCGAAACCGGCTACGTAACGATACTGTTTCCGCTCTTTGTATCGTCCGGTCAAGCTTTCAAATGAATAATATTAACTGTACAAATTTTGAAGTAGATTCAAAACATTTTGACCTTCACAATACAGAAAATTTATATTCCCATTCAAAATAATTAAATTTTGTTTTTTTGGTAGCCACTAAAATTTGAATAAAGATATTTTAATATTTTACAAATTTATATAAAATATTTATTTGTATGTTGAAATAAACCTTTTTTATTTAATTAAAAAAATTATAATTTTTGTTTTTGATGTTTTAAATAGATTATTTTTTTTTGTGTAAATAAATGTAGATAATATTTATAATGATGAGAAATGTTATATTTTTTTATTTTTTAAATCTTATAATGTTGGTAGTCTTTATAGATTTTAAAAAAGAGTTAAATTCTTATTAATTATAACATGTTGAATTGTTTTTTACTGTTTTATAAATGTTTTTGTTTTTTATTGTTTTATAAATGTTTCAGTTAATCTTGACGCGACATCATGTTGAGTTGTTTTCAGTTGTTTTATAAATGTACATAATTTATAATGAGAAATACTTTGTTTTTTACTTTATGAATACTGGTAAGGTTTTTTTAGCAGTTTCCCTTACCCTTGCAACAAATGTTGGTATTTTGTACAGATTCTGCTAAATAAAATGATAATTTTTAGTTACATGGAATTGTTTTTGTGTGTAAACTTATTTTAATTTCTCTCCAGCGTTTCCTATAATCCTTTCTCCTAATATTTTATTTACAGGAGGAACTTTTCAAAATTTTTCAGAATTTTTATAAGGATTTAGGTAAGGTAAAAGTGCCTATTAATAAACGCTTTTCCGTATTTCCTAAAAAAATTGTTCTTTTTTAAATAATTAGGACCGTTGAAGCTATAAAACTGATAACGTTTGATACGTTTAAGCTTTAAGATTAGAAATTCATTGTTAAAATGTAAATTAATTAAAAATATAAAAAATTATGTATATAAACGTATCATGACCATATTTCCGTATTATTAAACATCGATTTGACACACGTCCCAGTGTTTACTAATAGGTACTTTTACCTTAATAGGCATAAAATATTTGTAATCGTAGTTGCCAGGAATAATAAAGTTGGGTCCATAAAGTACCCCCTTTCACAGTGTCTAAGCACGTCGTTGAGGCTATTTTCTCGCGCATGCGTGAGTTTTTGCGGCACAGCTAACATCACTGGTTACCGATCGTCCTTGCTTCCCGAGATTCCGACAGATGTCCCAACAGGTGTTCGTTGACCGTTGGCGAATGATTCCAATGGTGAGTGCCCTATTGGTTGGTTATTCTCGGATCGACAAGACGAACCAATCGTATCCTATGGCTTCCCCTATACGCTACTTATCGCTATCTTATATCTAAACTTATCCTAAGCTTAGCCTAAGGGATCTAGCCCTTTACACAATTCCGTAGCCAAGACACATACCGATCCAACCAACATGACGTCTCCTCTGGACGGGTATGTTCCGAAATATCACTTGTAACGTAGCGTGAGAAACGCCACGTTACATATTGTAAATTGTGTTAATGCGATCGGTCCTTACTGCGTATGTCATGTCATGCTAATATCTTTATACTGTTATGAACATTTATTGTAAATTTTCTTATATTGTCCCATGGGTTCCAGGGCATATTACTTAATAAAAAAAAATTGAAATATCTCTCCAGGAAATATTCTTAAAAAATCGCCTTTTTCGGCCTTCTAAGTGCGCATAACCCCTTAATGAAATTAAGTTTCAGATATGGCAAACAACTGATACATCGACATTACAAACTCAAACTGTTTCTAATTCATCATTTATAGACATCTTTTTTCCTCTTTTGCATAAACTCAAGACTCATTCTTCCATCTCCAAACAACAGGCATCTTATTTTAAAATCTTGAAAGAATCCTTATGTAAAGGAGAACTTTTAATTTCCCTAGATTTTTCAGAAAACTATGCTTTTATTGCACAAGACGCAGCACAAGCTTTCCACTATAACAATAATCAATGCACTTTGGCGACAATAGTCATTTACTATAGAGAATCAGATTCCAAAATTGAATACAAAAACATGGTAGTTTTTTCAGACAATTTAATTAATGATGCCATAGCCGTTTACTTAATCCAGGAAATTATAATTAATTACCTTAACAAAATCTTTTGATTTTGTTAAAAAAGTCATTTACTTTACTGATGGAGCAGCGCAACATTTAAAAAATAAACTTAACTTCCAGAATCTTGTTCATCACTATGTAGATTTTTCTGTTGAAGCTGAGTGGCACTTTCATGCAACTGCTCATGGGAAAAATGCATGTGATGGAATTGGTGCTTCCGTGAAAAGCAATGCTAGGCGAGCAAGTTTGCGGAAACTATCCGACAATTATATACTGACGCCACAAAATCTTTACGAGTGAGCAACTAAATATTTCGAAAATATTGTTTGTTTTTTTTTCATCAAAAGATAAATATTTAGAAACTAGACAAAAATTAAAACAACGATTAGAATCAGCTAAAACTGTGCCTGTAACTCAGTCATACCATTGCGTTAAATTGATATCAGACACTAAACGATTAGAACTAAAACGATTCTCAGCATCAGAAGCATTCGAATTATACCCATCAATCAAAAAAGGAAAAGATTATAAAGATCAGAAGGAAGAAAAAACAAGTATTGAGAAAAGACCTTTCAAAATGAATTCGACTAAAAATAAAAAAATTAAGAAATAAACAAAAACTTATCATGATTTAGGGTAACCGAACCAATAAGTGAATAGTTTCGTTAAAGAGCATTTTAAAATGAATGTTAATAATCACATGATATCTTGAATGATTTCTGCCTAGTACCATTGGCTTCTTTATAATTCATTTCATTAATGTAAAAATAATTTATGTGTTCAAAATTAGGCATTATTTAAAAAAAAAGTAAAATATATTATAAAACACTATTGGCCAGTAAGTGAATGGTAGGAACCAGTGAGTGAATGCACGTGACCCAATGAGTGAATGAAATATTACTTTTGTTCAGTATCATAGGTTTTTTAATATTATTTATAAAAATATATACCTATTTAATTAATGATTTGATAATTAATCAATATTTATTTCAATAAAATTCAAATTTTATTATTTTGTAAATAACATTAATTCAACACTTAATAATAAATAATTCAATACATTAATTTAACACTTCATAGAATACTTAATTACTGCTTGAATTTATATTATTAATATTATCTTCTTTAAGAATATTTTCATTTTTCTTTTTTTTTGGAGGGGCTAGAAAAATCTACGGATCTTGTTTGTATATTTCCAGAGTTTTCTTTTCCCATCAATGCAAGATCGGTTTCTTCAATAACAGTAAATTTTGTTTTTCTAGCTTTTCCTTTTTTGGTATAAAGGCTTTTATCCTCAGTAACTTCAGACTTAGAGAGTGTCCTTCCTTCTTGAATCTGTTTTTTATCTAGTTTTTGCTGAGGTTTTTCTTTCATTTTATTCTGTTGTAGCTCCTCTTTTATTTTATTTTTTTCTTCAATATTTTTCATCTTTTCTTGTTCTTTTAATTTTTTTCTAGATTCTGCTTCTTTGTGCTTGACGGTTTGCCTGCGTAGCTTTTCCTCTTCTCTATTTTTCTTTTTATTCTGTATTTCCTCTGACTTTATTTTTTGTTTAAGGAGTTTTTCCTCTTCTCTCAATTTTTTCTTTGTTTCTTTTTCTTGTTTGAAATTCTCTTCTTCCTCTTTTTTTTTTAAAAATTCTATTTTCCATTGCTCAGAACTTAATGCATATATGGGAGCTTGAATAATTTTTCTTTTTTTTACTTTTGAAGTTTCTATTCTTGGAAAGTGTAAATGTTCTTTCCAAATTTGATCGACATTGGACTGAGATGGAGTAACGTTATGATTTAGAATCTCTTTTTTTACACGAATGTCATTATCCACAATTTTGAAAAAATCTGAAAAAAAATAATACAGTGTAATGAAACGATATACACGTAAAGATATATAAATTGTTATTGTATCATATTTACCTTTATTGGCAACAGCTGAAGTACCACTGGATGGTAGTTTTTTTGTATTACTTGAGTAAGAATTTAGCAGTAGATTATCATTAAAAACAGTTGGTAATGGAGTGCTTGGGCTCACATTGCTTCTTAGATTTGAACTGCAAGATAAATCTAAGATGTCATTATCTTGCACTATTAAATTTTCTGTTATAACTCCGCTATCCTTAGAATATCCATCTTCGTTTGCTATGGAATTAGTACTAATAGTTTCAGAAATTCTTTTTGGTTCAGAAAGATCTAACAGCAAGTTTGTCGCAATAGCAACAATATTAGATTCTACATCAACTCCAGCTTTATCTCTTTCTTTCTTGTCACCAACTTTTTGTACAATAATTCTCATTTTATTTTCAATACGTTCTCTTTGTAAAACTTCTTCAGTATTTTTATCTGTACTTATCACTTTTTCTAAATTTACTTCCATTTTTGGATCAATGTTTTCTTCTACATTAAGCGCATTGACACTATTTTCTACGATATTACTATTCCCTATACCTACTATTGCTTCTGAGTAACTATTATCTAAATTGTCTTCACAGTTTATAATTTCTATGCTAATATTGCTAGCTAGTGACGAGTGATCAAAATATTCAATATTTTGTTCTTGTAACGTAAGTATACTTTCTTCATAAATCACAGTAGTTTCAGTCGGTTCTAAAATATCAGTATTATGACTAGTATCATTCAAATCATTATTTTTTTTATGTGATTCTTTCATTCTCTTCCAGATTGAATATAATATTTTTTCTTTTGCTGGTTCAGTTCCCAAAAAAAGATGTTCCTCAAACTCTTTTAATATTTCTGTAGGAATTTGACTCTCTATATCAGCGCTTGGAGCTTCACACACAACTGTAGCTATTTCACTTTCTTGTAGTAAAGATTTTTTAATATTTTCTCTCCTGTATGTGATGCATTTCGAGTAATCAACATTGTCGGCGTTAAAAGGATAGATACCTGATCTTTCGAAGCTCTTCTCAACTATTTCTGGCTTTCTCAAGATTTCAGTATAAGCCTTATGAAAAATGGGAGCAAAGTTTACTTTTGTAATAACTTTGTTTGACTTTTGTGCATGCTCTGCCACTGCTTTTCGCCAACATAATTTAAGAGGCCTAAAGACACCAACGTCTAGTGGCTGCATGATGTGAGATGCATGAGCAATAAAACAATATAAAATGATTTGTTTTTCTGCGCAAAAGTCGTGTAATTCAATGCTGATATGTGACGAGTGTCCATCAAAAAATAAAATAACTGGAAAAATGACACCATTTGCTTGTAACTGGGGATAAAAGCAATTCACAACGTACTCATAGAAAGATGCTGTTGTCATCCATCCAGTTTCACTATGACCAATACCGTAACCATTAGGGACAGAATTAACTATTTCATATGGAATACTTCGTTTGTACGGATACATAATCATTGGTCGCACACTGACTCCACTAGCACTGAAGCAACAGAGCACAGTTATTTGCTGACGATCTTGGCCTGGAGAAATGCTGTAAACGTTCTTCTGCTTAACAGGAGCTAACAGTTTGCCAGTTTTAGGACATAAACAGACTCCAGTCTCATCTAAATTGTAAATTCTTGATGGATCATCTAACACATCCAAAGCATTATCCTTGCTTAAGTATTGCACAACGTCTTGAAACCAAGCTCTAATTATAGGTTCAGTAACAGCAGCTCTTATTCTTGACAACATTTCTGTTCTTTTATTTTTTATTTCTGGATGACGTCTTAAAAACAGTTGTAACCATTTGCGGCCTGGCATATTATTTTTAAATGGGTTCGGCCTGCTGATTTGATCAAGGACATTCTTCAGCGCTTGTCTCACAATAATATGGTGCATAGGATAACCTATTTCTGCTTTGGCTAAAATCCAGTGTTTTATTCATTTTTCTTCGTCTTCTGTTAGAACCGTGCTAGGACCCATCCGTCGTTGTAAAGGACTTACTCCCTTGACTTTATTGAACAAAGTTCCCAAAGGAATTCCATACTGCTTGGCAGCTTTATTCAAGCTGCAAGTTTTCTCTATAACGAGAGCTACTGCTTTCTCTAGCGCTTCTTGCGAGTATAAAAATCTATGGAGAAGAAACAACAATAAATATCACAATTTTGAACAGGATATGATTATTTTTGTACAAATACAATTACCGTTTCTGATGTTGTGATTTCCTCTTTTTTCTAATATTTTTGTTTATCTTCGTTACATTTTCCTCAAATTTTTTTGTACTTTTCGTTTTTTTTCTTTTCGTTAATTTTGCCATTACACGAAAATAATTATTAATTAAATAAGTACTATTACTAACTAACTCTATTTACTATTAATAGTCGCTGCATCTAACCTCGAAATTCATTTGCGCATAAACATGCGTATTCACTCATTGGTATCCAACGATATCAAGCTCTGCTGTACCAGTAGTTGAATGCATTCATTCACTGGTCACTAGTAAAATTTATGGTACCAATGAATGAATGATACAAAAATTAATAATTTGAAAGTTATAATAAGTATTAAGGTCAGAAATCCATCTTAAACATTAGAATAATCAATTATTTTTAATGCAGATTCATTAGCAAGTCCTGAACGTGTCATGTTATTTAATAATAGGTTTTCCAAAAATTGTTTCATTCGTGCCATTGTGCATAAAATTCCCCATTTTCGTGAATATGACCGTCAGTACATACTTTATGAGAATTTATTAAAAGAAACCCATAATATTTAGTAATAAAAACTAGTGCAATGTCAAGTTTAGGCACTCAATTAAATGTAAATGTTCATCAATTACCAATCTAACAAGTTCTATCTTATTAATAATATAAACTTTCACGGCCATTCACTCACTGGTAGGCATTCAGATATTGGTTCGGTTACCCTATAATTTTAATATGTGGACTTTCATACAAATTTTCGTTTACATTAATGGTGCAGCGCAGCTCGGAGAGCGCGCTCGACCTCATGGCGCTGTCTTTTTAACTGCACTACTTTTGAACTCTTCATTTCTCCAACTTGAAGCTTTAGGCTTTTGTAGCTTAAGACCTGTACTTTCGAATGGTGAAATGCATTTTTTTAAAAAAAGGGGAAATTGAGAAAAATGGTTTTGAACATTCAACTTGAATTTTCAATCAGAAGGAAGCATTTTGGAGAAAAAACAATAGTACCATTAGAAAGAGGAGGAAAAAATCTATCGATATATGTACTTTGTTTTTTTTCGACAGACTCAGCGAATGAATATGAGCGAGTTGAACAGAGTGCATTTTGCGCAAAAACGGCGCCGTGCGCGCTCGCTGGCTCGTTTCTGGCGGACGCTCCCAGGGGTGATTTCTATCCTTCAAACGGCAATCGGGCCGATATAAAAAAATATGTGTCCAATATTTTTCCATGTACTACTTGTATGCCAAGTTTCAGGAAAATCTCTGTATAACATTTCGCGAGTTTTACTAGTCAGTTTCTTTATGTTACCTTACCTTAATTAGATGGTATGAATGCAAGCCTCCTTTTATCGAATGCTTTAAAAAAATTATTCCTTAATTACCATGGGACAGCCAGGGCAATTTCCTACAACGTTTTGCTGAAATAATGTTTTTTTGAGTAACGTGTTACGTCCTAAGACCACAGAAGGCGCTTTCGTTTTAGGGAAGAATGAAACGGTAGCTAGAACCTTTCCAGGGAAGAAAGCTGCATCGAGATATCGGAGGCAAATCAAAGAAATAACGAAAATGATGATTGAGGGACTTTGGCCACTAAGATTTAAGACCTAATTTAATAATAGAGCAAAAAAAAATTTTCCAATTAAGATTTCTAATTTCTAAAGAAGTAGTTAGACTTGTTGAGGACATGCATCGAAATGCTGGTAATCCTCAAAGTCTAGGTTAGGATTCCTCGCTACAGAGATGCAATAAGGTTGCTAACGATCTGTAGCCGAGGAAGAAAGGACTACTACTCAGCGATGCAATAAGATTGCTAGCAAACCGAGTAGCAGTATGGGATAGGATTTGCACTCGGCGATGCATCGAAATGCTGACTGTAGTGTAGCTGGCTCATCAAACGAGGAAATGTAGCTCGCTCAACGGTCTAGCGTAGACTGTTATAACTTACACGGCTTATCACGACTAGTCGAATACATTACAATTCTTCCCCTTTTAATTGACGCTTACCGTTCATTTGTAATACGTGGCGAACGACGTAAAGTAACATTCTCATCATTATTCTTTCTTATCAATTGATCGTTGTGACGCTTTACAACTTTCTCCGGCGCTACTTCGACTGCATACGTTGAAGGTGACAGTTTTTTAAAAATTGTGCCTTCAATTCTCTTAGGCCCGTGAAATCCGTGGTTATCCGACATTACCTTATCACCTTCATCGAATGCTTCGTTTCGCGCCCCTGGTCTAGCTACAATTTGAGCTCGCTGTTTCTTATATACTACGTCGCTTACATCCGGTTTTAACAGGTCGAATCTCGATCTCAATTCCCGCTTAAACATTAGAAACGCTGGCAATTCACCTGTAGTGCAATGTTTTGAACTTCTATAATCAAACATAAATAAATTTACCGCATCTTCCAGCTTCCCTCCCCCTTTTACGATTTTTTTACACCATTTTTAAAAGTGCCTACAAAATTTTCGGCGGCGCCGTTCGATGCTGGATGGTAGGGGGACGAAAAACTGTGCTTTATACCGTTACACTTCACAAAATCTCGAAATTCCGCACTAACGAACTGTCTCCCATTATCCGATTAATTGTAGTATTTTTTCCAAAATCGATTACAATCGGCCATTTTGAATACGCATCTATTACAATTAAATACATTTTATCGTAAAATGGTCCTAAGAAGTCACAATGTAAACGATACCAAGCTCGTTCCGGCCATGGCCATGTAGGTAACGGTGTATGAGCGGCTTTTTTCTGCTCTTCTAAGCAAATCTTACAATCACGCACAAAACTCTCAATGTCATAATCAACACCGGGCCACCATACATATGACCACGCTAACATTTTGATTTTAACAATTCCTAAATGTGACGCATGCAACTCAGTTAAAACTTCCTTTTGCAATATTTTTGGTATTACTATTCGATAACCCCAAAATAAACAGTTCGATTCTACTGATAATTCTTGCCTTTTTGCATACAATTTCTTTTCGATATTGGACTATTTCTTTTCGATATTTCGATATCGTTCGAATTCGCAGACCATCCGTTTACGAGAAATTTTACAATATTTCTCAATGTCTGATCTTTTTTTGTTTCCGCTTCTATATTATGCCAATCAATAAAATTAGTTCCTTCCCGAATACAATTCATTAGCGATAAATCATTGTCTAAAATTTCAATTGAATCGTCGATCGGCAACCTCGACAATGCATCACAGTTCCCGTTCTCTTTTGAAGTTATATGTTCAATCGTATACTTAAAACCCGACAAATAATAAGCCCAACGTTGCAGTCTACTAGCTGCTGTTATGGGTATGCCCTTTTTTGGACCCAAAATATACTCAAGCGGCTTATGATCCGTTCTCAAAATTACTTCTGTACCGTATACAAAATCATAAAATTTTTTCAAACCGAATACAATTGCACTAGCCTCTTTGTCGATTATCGCTCTATTCAATTCTTTCTGCGGAATTTTCTTAGACGCGTACGCAATAGGTTTTTCCGTTCCGTCCGAATATTTGTGTGATAACACTGCCGATAATCCGTATGCCGATGCATCGCATGCTAAAACTATTTTTTCTCGTGGGTCATAATGCGCGAGTACTCACAGAGATTTCACCCATAAAAATGCTTCCTCGCACTCTTTATTCCACTCAAATTTTTTCTTTTTCGCGCACTCGTACAATGATTTCAATCGATCGGTCCTATTCTCTAAGAATCTCGAATAAAAATTTATTAGTCCGAGAAACGATTCTAATTCTTTTACATTTTCTGTACGTGGTGCTTCAACCACGGCCTTCACTTTTATTTTTGATTTATGCAACCCATTCTTATCGATTACAAAGCCTAATACTTCAATTCGTTCTTTCATAAATTCACACTTATCTTTATTTAACCGCAATCCACTCTCTTTCATACATTCGCATACTTGCATTAAATTTTTTAAATGATCTTCATCCGATTTACCTGTGACAAAAATATTGTCCAAAATAGCAATAGTTCCCGGAATACCTCGAATACAATTTTCAATTTTTTCTTGGAACTCGCCCGGGCCCGACGCTATACCTTCTGCCATACGGGTATATCTATACAAACCAAGATGTGTCGTGATTGTTAAATATTGTCTTGACTCTGCGTGTACCGGCATTTGCATATAAGCGTGCTTCAAATCTAACTGCGAAAATGTTTTTCCACCTTGCAATATCTCAAAAATATCGTCAATCCGTGGAAGCGGATGCTTATGTACAACTAGATCTGGATTCACAGTTAACTTGAAATCGCCACATATGCGAACCCTACCGTCGCCTTTTACTGTGGGCATTATCAAAGTTGCCCATTCACTCGATTCAACTTTCTCCAAATGACCATTTTTGATTAATACATTAATTTCCTTTTCAATTTTTTCCTTCAGCACATACTGTGCGTGCCGCGGTTTTAATGCTACCGGCGTCACGTTCTCTTTAAGATATAACTTAATTTCTCCTTTAGTAAATACACCTGGCTCTGTACAAAACAATTCTTAAAAATTTTGCTCCGATTACTTTGTTCATATCTGTATTAGATATTCTATTCACTTGACTAATATTCGGAAACAATAACGGCCATAACCCGAATGCTTTGAGCCATCCTCTGCCTATCAACGTAGGCCCCCTTTTTTCCATTATAATAAAATCCAAGTAACGCGTTTTTCCGTTAATACTAACCTTTACATTATTTACTTGACCTTTTGTCTTTAGCTGTATGTTGTCATAGTCGTGCAAAAGCGTTTTCGCTACATTTACTTACCAGTGTTTTAATTTTGTACGTAGAATTTCCTCTGAAGTAACAGTTTTAAAAGCGCTGGTATCGACTTCCATATTCAATTTACAGTTATTTATATAAACATCGATGAACATTGGATCGGCTCCGCTCGAAGAACTTGTGGTAACATACGAATTCGCGCTACTAATACTTCTAGTATTGTTATCGTACGCACACCTTTTATTGTCGCTGTCCTTTATCGACAAGCAACTATAGTGTTTGTGGACATCTGTGTTGTTGCTCTCCGATGTAAACAGTACAATAGCCCGCACGAAAGTTGTCCCTCCTCCAGCGCCGCGAAGCGGAGCATCGCGAACTAGACGCGCTCGGCGAAAATAAGCAGGCGAATTACTTGGTCGAATGCTAGGTTCATGGTCGACGATACGAAAATTTCAAGCACAGGTCCGGCGCATGTGTTTTTATCAGGTGGGTCGGAACCCGATTTCACCAGGGTTTCCAACCCGACCTCACCGATTTCAATAATTTTTTGATATGGTGTAATACTCGAACAAATAAGGGACACGTATTTTTTTTTATGTGCTGACATCCACTTTAAAGGGGTGAAACCCCCCCCCCCCCCAAAGTTTTATCCGAAAATCGTTTTTTTATCATATCTCGGCTTCTAATATATATTTTTCAATAAAACAAAGTGGATAATATTTATCATAAGAAGTCGAAGATATTAGGTGTGTTTATGACCCAAGGGGTTGCAACCCTTTATTTTATACTTAAAGAAAACTCGATTTTTTATGCTTTTTTTCTTCATATAAACCAGAGTATGAACTGAAAAAAATAAAGAAAAGCATTTCCGTTTACTTTATCAAATATTTCAGTTGTCGTGTTTCAGGACTTTTTACGCAGCCGCCCCCGAATACTGTAAACTACCCCTTAAAGTAATACAGCGCATATAAATGATGAAAAAAAATTTCTTCCCTAAAACTACTTATATTTAATATGTTAGTAAAATATAATATTCTTTTAATATTATATTAGAATTACTTTTTATAACTATTACTATAGTTGCTCATTATTATCATTATTATTATTATTACTATGACTTTTTAACGACAAAACTATAAATATTTACATTTTATTTTAAATATTAAAATTCACAAAATAATAATAATAATGATAATAACGAGCAGCTATAACAACTACAATGTATTATAATTTCTTAAAAATTTATGAACTTTTTTCAATTCAATAATTCATTATTTTGTTTATTAAATATTCCAATCTCATCAAAGTCGTTGATTGATAAATTTTGAAGTCATCAAATTCTAAAAAATTTATAAGATTTTTACAGATCAACCAAGATACCGATTTGTAATTTTTTTTAGAAATTCGAGAAATTCCTTTAAAGGGTATAGCCGAATAAGCACGATAAACGTGCCCCTAAACCAAATTGAACTTATGTTACGTCAATCGAAAGAGCTTTCTACGAAATCGATTTCCACGAAGTTTTAACTACCTACCCTTATTACTAGGGTAGTTATTAAGCGAAACATGATTTACAGTTTAAACTTAATTTCTTTTTTTCTATTCCAGCAAAAATTATGAAAAAAATCTGCAATACTGTAATTAGTATGTTATATATAATGAAATTTTTTCAGAATTTTTAGCTGAAAAATTTACTTTTTTGAAATTACAAAAGTTTTAATATTCAATTGTTTTAATCCCTTGCACTATTTTCACGAGTCTGACTCGTGATAAAAATTTTAGGCCAAACTTGAATGTCACGAGTCAGACTCCTCGTCTAATTTCACGCCAAACATGAATATCACGAGTCTGACTCGTAACCGACATTTCGGGCCAAACATGAATATCACGAGCCGTACTCGTGATTTTTTAAAGAAAAGGTGGTATTTTTAACATTTATTGCAATCATATGTAATAATTAAAATACTTTTTAAAAGTTTTTATCCAAATTTATTTGAATTTCACAAGTTCCAACACTCGGGCTCAGCCACTTCGCCTCTTTTCGCGACCATTCGAGTGCACAGTTAGGCACGGCTTCTTGCGAATTTCAGCGTAGTGCAAGAGGTTAATTGAAATTAATATTGTAGCGCGCCTACCAACTTCGCCAAAAGTTGGTGGCGTGTCTCCAAATTTCCACACTCAGAGCCTTTTGCTCACCAAAAATACGAAAAGAAAGAAAAAGAAAAGAAATCCGGAATTGGGCGCCAGTCCTTACGGACGCGGATTGGCTCTGAGGGGGCCCGGTCTAACTCAGCGAGAGCTGAAAGACCCTCCCAGAGGGAATCCGTTGTCTGGATTGATCGGGAAATTAAAACAAAAGAAAATCCAGACGACTTTTCTCGGGAATAACAAAAATTCGAATTTATTCACGAAAAGAAAGAATCATCAACTGTACAAAAAAGAGATAGTTTAATCGGAATTCCCGAAAGTTCGAATTTATTCGCAATAAAAATAAGATTCAATAATTGCACAAAAGAAACCCAAAAAAGAATATAATTTAAGCGGGAACCCTCCGATGAACAATAAATATTCAATAATCCGAAATCACGCGATAGAAAATAGCATAACAAAAAAAAGGAAGTCGATAGGAAGGTAGGCGATAGGATTTTAAACAGGATGCCAAAAATTCTTAAACCAGACCTAGTGAAGGCACTCACCACGGTGGTTGGTCACAAAGCCAAAATCCAGATTTACTTAATGGCAAACTTCCACAAAAAATCCGGAATTCCCACAAAAGTCCAAGGTGGTTTCAAAAATTCAGATAATCCCTTCGAAACGCGTGAGATGACACCAAAGTTGATCCGCGCTCTGCTAAGGCTCAGAAATCTCTGATTAGCTGATTTCGGCTTCCTCGCGTTGCTAGTGATAGCGCCATCCTTTGCACGGCAGGATTCGGGAATTACGACAAGTTCTCGGGCGATAATTAGGACATCGACCCATTTTTCCATTATCGACCCGTCTCCTGCGAATCGGTAGATGGCCGTAGGCGATAGATCCTTGACATCCTTCTCCTTGTCTCTCTCTCGGGAGTCGGTAGTTCGTCCTTCTTTCTCTTCGCTGTCATAGACGGCTCCGGAGTCTTCTCTCTTCTTCTCTCTCATGTTGAGGGAGCGTTGGGTGCTCCTTGTCTTCTCCCGTCTCCGCTCTGTGCCGATCTTCGTGGTTTTGGCAGGGAATTTGAAGGGGGAAGGGAGTGAGGTGACAGCGTTAGGCAGAAAGATTCGATAATGCGAGAATGATATAATGTGATTCGTTAACATAAAAGAATAAAAATACAATTACGAGAATAATAAATGAATGCGATATAATGGTTCTTCAGGTTCCCGGGAGATTTCTGAGCACTCTTAGGTTCCATAATTCCCGATAGCCTGAATTTACGAGAGAATCCCGAGAAGACAAAATGAAAGACATAAATTATAAAAATTAGCGAGATTTTTACGATATAATGGAACGGGAGAAATTTTCCACGTTACAAATCCCCCCCTACTTAAACTGGACGTACCAATCGGCCAGTACCCACACAAGTCTCATTTTCGTGATTTGATGGCGGAGTGATATAGGGAGAGAAAGGTAATATACGGCGGGAGAAATAAGATAGTCAGTAATCATTCGTTAATTATTCCAAAAAAATTTCGCCTTTAGGTGAGGTTTTATTTTTTTTTCTTTTCTTTTCTAAATCTGGGCGATGAATGAAAAGTTTACAAAATACTAAGATTTCTCGTGGATCAAAATAATAAGAAGAGAAACATGAATTTCAAAGTCGATAGTGATTTCGGGAATAAAATACGTAATAAAGTTCGGGAGTAAATACGTTATGTTTTACGGGAACGTAAGTTACGTCGTGCGGTATTATTTTCCGAACTTTCCTCGCTTGATTCGTCTTGACCAACTATGTTACTGGTCCTATCACGCGGGGAATTGTTTCGAAAATCACAACAGTCGCGAGAATTTCCGGGAGCATCCGGACGTGGTTCGACAAAGGGTTTCAAGTCCTCCACATGAACTTTTCTTACCAGTTCATTATCTGGGTCCCTCAAATTAACAACGGTAGGCGAAAGAAACTTTTCTATTACATAAGGGCCTAGATATCTTGGTGCCAGTTTGGCGGCAAAGTGATCAGCGCCGCTTGATAAGTAGCGGACACGCTTCATCACCTTGTCCCCAACTTTAAACGGCGTATCGCGGCGGGTTTTGTTAAAATAACGCGCGCGTTTTGCTAAGGCGGTACTCATATGCTTCCTAACCAAATCTTGCAATGCGGAAAGTCTTTTTACGCGATTTAGCCACGTGTTCGGGTCGGTAGGCGAAAGGTTTTCGGGAGTAGCGTTATTCGGTAAAACACGCGATAGTTGAGGATGTCTACCAAAGTTTAAAAACGCGGGAGAGACTTTGGTAGTAGAATTATCGGCAGTATTAAAGGCAAAGGTAAATTCGTGTAAGTGGAGGTCCCAATTGCGATGATCATGTCCAACAAAAGACATAATCATGGCTTTCAAGACCCTGTTCACTCGTTCTACGGGATTTGCTCTCGGGAAATAGGGCGGAATCGTCGTATGTTTGATGTTGTAATCTGTACAAATCTTAGACAATGAACGATTAACAAATTCCGTCCCATTATCCGTCAGCAAAAACTGAGGTTTCCCCCATCTATTCAATATTAATTTCTCGAAAGCGGTACCAATTGTATCTCCGGTAGCTTTTCGCAAGGGGCAGCACTCGATATATTTGTTAAAATAATCTTGAAAAACAAGAATATATCGGTACTGACCCTTACTAGGCGGTAGAGGGCCCATAACATCCGCAGCCACGACCTTCCACGGACCTTCCACATTGCGTTCACCCATTAATCCGGGTGGACGTCTTGGTGGAACCTTAACCTGCTGGCAAACGATACAAGAACGAACGTAGGCGACAGTGTCGGTATAAATACCGGGCCAATAGAAGTTTCTTGCCAGCCGGTTGTAGGTTTTTTCAATCCCGAGGTGGCCGGCCTGAGGAGTATTATGGTGCTCAAAGAGCGCCCTCTCTCTTAAGTGAAGCGGGAGTACCAATTTCCACTGATCGGAATCAGGGAAAATTGGATCGAGTAAGGGATCGGGATGGTGATAATACAATTGGTCCTCGATAATTTGCCAATCCGGAAATTTATACGGGAATTTCTGAACATCCTCAATGCGTTTCTGATACCAGTGATCGGGAATATCGGTAATTGCGGCAGTACTATCGATATGACCTTCGAACATTCGCGATAAGGCATCGGGAACATGGTTTTGCGATCCTTTGCGATGAATGATTTCTATGGGCATTGCTTGCAATTGCAAGGCCCATCTTGCAAGTCGTCCGGTCGGATCTTTTAAATTGTGTAACCACCGCAGACTGCTATGGTCGGTTACGACGGTAAAGGAGTAGCCTTCTAGATAGGGACGCAATTTTTTAATTGCCCAAATTACGGCTAGACACTCCTTTTCCGTCGTAGTGTATTTACGCTCAGCCGCGGTGAGTACACGATTCACGAAAACGATAGGGTGCTCCTCTTCATCTTGAACTTGCGTGAGGACGGCACCGATAGCGAAATCACTGGCATCAGTTTGAACGGTAAACGGTAGCGAAAAATCGGGACGAGCTAATATGGGAGTGGTGGTAAGGGAATGTTTTAGGCTCTGGAAAGCACTTTCTTGGTCCTCACCCCAAATCCATGGCTCGTTTTTATGAAGAAGCTTGACCAGCGGTAGTTTGAGAACTGATAGATCTCGCAGAAATCTGGCGTACCAGCCTACCATTCCAAGGAATCTTCTCAACTGTTTGATGGTGGTCGGTGCAGGGTAGTCCAGGATGGGTTGAACTCTCTCTGGATCGGCTTTCAGTCCGTCCTTGTTCAATAAGTATCCTAGGTATCTCACTTCCTTGCATCCGAAGCGGCTCTTCTCTCGGTTTATTTCCAAGTTGGCCTCTTTCAGCTTCTTCAGGACTTTTTCCAACCAGAAAACATGTGTCGGAAAGTCAGCGGTAGTGATGATGATATCATCCAGGTAGGCGAAAACGTTAGGTTCCATGTCGGGAGTAATCAATCGATCGATAAGACTCTGAAATGTTGCGGGAGCGTTCGTGAGACCGTATGGCATTCTTTTGAAATGGAATAGGCCTCTTCCGGGAACAGAGAATGCGGTAATTTCTCGACTTTTCGACTCCAGTGGTATCTGAAAATACGCCTGACTCAAATCCAATGTCGTAATGTATTTTGCAGAGCGTAGTTTGTCCAGTATGGAGTCGACATTCGGCAGAGGATAGATATTCTTCTTCGTTACCTTATTCACCTCACGATAGTCGATACAGAAACGATATTTGCCATTAGGCTTCGGGATGAGCACTAGGCAGCTGGACCACGGGCTCTCGGAAGGCTCGATAATATCGTTACGCAACATCTCGTCAACTTCAGCTTGAGCCGCTTGAAGGACTTTGGGAGATACTCTTCTGGGGCGCTGCCTGATCGGCGCACTTCCTCCCACGTCGATTTTATGTTCGGCGAGGTTGGTGGTTCCCAAGATGTCTCCGGAAGGCGGTAGGGTGGAATCCAACAGTTGTTCCAATCGTTGTTGTTGTTGTTGAGTCAGCTCCTGGATTCCAGCGCAAGCGGAAGTTTCCTCGAGAGTCTTTAGGTTCTGGTCGTAGAAGGGATATGTCTTCCCCGTTCTAGCTGACCAGGTTCCATTCTCGAAATCGACCTTCATTCCGTGAGTTTGGAAGAAGTCAATTCCGAGAATACAGTCGTAGCCCAAAGTAGGGACTACGCGGAAGGTAGTAATTTTCGGGATTCCCTCGATAGCGATATTCATTCTGACAGTCCCCGTGACCGAAGCGGTTTCGTTATTCGCAATGAATACGGCGAAATCCCCGGGAGTAATTCTGTCTCCTAGTAGACGTCCGGGCCTTTCTCCCAAATAACTATTTGTAGCTCCTGAGTCCACTAAGGCCGGGAATGAGTGATTCTCCACCTGCAGAGAGAGGAAGAATCGTGGATCCCTCTTTGCTTTCTCCGCCTCTTGGGCACTGACAATCGGAGAATCCTCTGGAGGTAGTTCTTCTGTCGGTGGTTCCCTCGGCGGTAGTTCCTCAGAAGGCGGTAGTTCTTCAGGTGGCGACAGTTCGGTAGGGGCCCTATGAGGTGCTGAGGGAGCAGGGGCCTCTACTGCTGCCCTCTCTTCTCGTTTCCCCCTTGGCAGCGAGCGCAGCTGGAGACTTATACTCCTGGTTCTCCACAGCGGTAGCAAAAGGTGCCTCGTTCTTCGGCACAGTGCTGGTACCTATGTCCAGGTTGATGACAATTCCAGCATCTGTCATCCTTAGTTGTTTCTCGGGAGTTCGATGGCCTTCGTCCTTCAGCTCTTCTTTTCGCCAGTTCAGACGGAGGTAGTTGGGCATCGACGGTAGTTTTTCGTTGCGCTGCCACATCTCGATAGCTTCTTTTTACGGGAGGTTGAAGGGCAGCGATAACTCGTCGTGGGCTGACAGAGGAAGTCGTCTCTCGATCCGATGAGTCGGCTCGTTTCTTCTGGGCGGAGGACCTTTCCCGTAGGAATCTCTTCTCCTTCTTCCTCCCTTGTCTCCTCTGCTGTTCACCCGGTGAGACGGCAGCTACGGGAGTGATCGCGGAAGTTTTACGACGAGATGTACTTTCAGTTTCATCCGGAACGTAAGCGGTACTCAGTAGAACGCAATCGGCAGCGGGAGGAGGTGGACGGTAGTTCTTCTCGCATTGGAGGAGGGCTTCCACCTCTTTTGCCTTCCTCTTCAATTCTTCGAAACTGGAAACCTGACGTCTTTTGATTTCCCTACGATAGCGAGGGTGCAGGTTAAAGCAGGCGAGATCTAACTGCTCCTGCAGCGGTAGTTTTGGCCGTAAATGATCCATCGCGACCCGCAATTTAGCGATGTAGTCGGCAACTTTTTCTTTTTCTCCCTGCGTCCGCTGGTAGACATAATTCTTGAGGTGTAATTGGTATTCCTCACTAGAAAAATGCCTACGGAAGGCCTTCAAGAAGGTTTCCCACGACGTCCATGTGGTGCTCTCGCTGCGATACCAGGAACTCGCGTTACCCTTTAGAATCGCTGGGATGGACCGCAGGATGTCAGCGGGAGTGAGACCGGTAGCGTTACCACACTCTTCTAATCTGGCGATAAAATCTTCGGGATCCTCGGAAGGTTTTCCAGCAAACGAGATGTTCCACTTCTTCAAAACGTCGTACGCTTTCCCCGTGGTGGTAAACGTTGTAGTTCCGAAGGGGGAGGTAGTCCAGCGGGAGTTATCGAAAGTGCTTTCCCGAGATAATTGGGCGGGATTTCGGTAGGTTCTCTCGTCTTCGGAAGAGTCCGTTTGCGTACCGCTGTCCTGGAATCGCGGAACGGGACCAGACACAATTCGTGTACTATTTACTGGTTCACGGCTCTTCCGACGAGTGGAACGGGATCGAGAGTAGGTAGCGGGAGGTGCTAAGATAGCGGGATCTTCCTCGAAGGTGACGCGGCCATTTGCAACATTCCTAGGGGAACCGAAAACTTTATTCTGGAGGGATGCCAGGTCTCTTGCGAGTCCTTTTATCACCTCCTGCAAGGCAGAAATGGGATCGGTCCCATTTCTTTGAATCTGCTCGGGAGCAAGATCCTCTTCCCTCGGTTCATCCATTGGAACATGGCGCGAAACGGTAGTTCTAGGGATAGCACCAGTGTTTCTTGGAGGAACACTAGTGGTATCCGTTATAGTGGCGGTAGTAGTTGTGGCGGTAGCGGTAACGGAAGTGGATGGGAGAGAAACTCCCAGTACCAACGGGTCGCTTATAGCAGCTTCTTCCCGACGTCCTATCACGTACGTGAAGGGATCAGTTCGGCCCCGTTCGTCCACTTCCGGATCCCACGGTATATCTGCCGTGTCTAATTCTAAGCGCAGGGTATACCGGATCAAGCGATCCTGAAGATCCTCCCAAGATCCAGCCGTTTGTAATCGGCGGGTATCCAGGGTACGCATGATCTCTTGAGGAGAGAGAGAGGCTACGAAATTCGTGGTAGCCTCCTCCACCGTCTTCATCCCCTCTGGCGCGTCATCGGGAAAATATCGGCCCCCGGTAGCCATGGCGACAAAATGCGAAAAAGAACGAAAAGTATAAAGGGATTCGAAATGTACCGTGAGAGTCGAAAATCACGAAAACGAAAACAAAAAAAAATGGAAAACGAAAATATAAACGGAAGGTAGCGTTACGGAAGTCGGAAATAAGATAATATAATATAGCGCAGATAATGGACAATCACAATTGAAAAAAAAAGAAAAAACAATTATAATTCCCAAAATCTCGAAATTATTTGCCAAAATTCAAAAATTAATAAATACGATAGTTATAAAAAAAATTAATTAAAGAGCGTTAATTACGAGAATGGAAAAGAACAAAAGTTACGTGAATTTCGATAGTTACAAAAAAAAAGAATTCTAATAATTAATTATAAAAATCGGAGTATTTACAATAAACGAGAAAAAAAAAGGAAATTTTATAATAAAAATACTATTTACAAAGTAATAATTATTCGGTAATAAATTCGGGAGTACATCACAATGTGAAATTTTACAGAAATAATATTCAAATTAATATAATACAAGATTCTCTTAATTTAAATTTCGGTAATAACGGTAGAGAAAAGACAAGAAATTCGGGAATAATGTACCAGAAATATTTTATTTTAAACGGTAGTCGTTAAGACATAGAATCTCTCTAAGTGTGTTTATTTCTAAGAAATACAACGGTAGCGAAGGGAGCGCGAACAAAGGACTATTCCAAAAAAATGTCAACACAGCGTTAACGATAACGCTGTTCGCTTCTCGCTAGACGCGGCTTTCGAGAGTTTCTATGTTCTAACTCTCTATTTAATTCCAATAGATTGCTGAAAATTATAAATTCGATAATATTTCACAAATGCGGGAATACGATATTTGCAGGCAGACTTTGAAATTCACGTTATTAATAACAGAAATATAAAAGATAGTTAATTTATTTTCAATAGAATATATTAAATTCACTAAATATCGATAGTAAATGATTTTTATGCGAAAAATATACGAGATAATGAATTTATTGTACCAAAAAAAAAATTAAATTGGCTATGTGTGGCCCCACGTTGGGCGCCAAAAATTTGTAGCGCGCCTACCAACTTCGCCAAAAGTTGGTGGCGTGTCTCCAAATTTCCACACTCAGAGCCTTTTGCTCACCAAAAATACGAAAAGAGAGAAAAAGAAAAGAAATCCGGAATTGGGCGCCAGTCCTTACGGACGCGGATTGGCTCTGAGGGGGCCCGGTCTAACTCAGCGAGAGCTGAAAGACCCTCCCAGAGGGAATCCGTTGTCTGGATTGATCCGGAAATTAAAACAAAAGAAAATCCAGACGACTTTTCTCGGGAATAACAAAAATTCGAATTTATTCACGAAAAGAAAGAATCATCAACTGTACAAAAAAGAGATAGTTTAATCGGAATTCCCGAAAGTTCGAATTTATTCGCAATAAAAATAAGATTCAATAATTGCACAAAAGAAACCCAAAAAAGAATATAATTTAAGCGGGAACCCTCCGATGAACAATAAATATTCAATAATCCGAAATCACGCGATAGAAAATAGCATAACAAAAAAAAGGAAGTCGATAGGAAGGTAGGCGATAGGATTTTAAACAGGATGCCAAAAATTCTTAAACCAGACCTTGTGAAGGCACTCACCACGGTGGTTGGTCAGAAAGCCAAAATCCAGATTTGCTTAATGGCAAACTTCCACAAAAAATCCGGAATTCCCACAAAAGTCCAAGGTGGTTTCAAAAATTCAGATAATCCCTTCGAAACGCGTGAGATGACACCAAAGTTGATCCGCGCTCTGCTAAGGCTCAGAAATCTCTGATTAGCTGATTTCGGCTTCCTCGCGTTGCTAGTGATAGCGCCATCCTTTGCACGGCAGGATTCGGGAATTACGACAAGTTCTCGGGCGATAATTAGGACATCGACCCATTTTTCCATTATCGACCCGTCTCCTGCGAATCGGTAGATGGCCGTAGGCGATAGATCCTTGACATCCTTCTCCTTGTCTCTCTCTCTCGGGAGTCGGTAGTTCGTCCTTCTTTCTCTTCGCTGTCATAGACGGCTCCGGAGTCTTCTCTCTTCTTCTCTCTCATGTTGAGGGAGCGTTGGGTGCTCCTTGTCTTCTCCCGTCTCCGCTCTGTGCCGATCTTCGTGGTTTTGGCAGGGAATTTGAAGGGGGAAGGGAGTGAGGTGACAGCGTTAGGCAGAAAGATTCGATAATGCGAGAATGATATAATGTGATTCGTTAACATAAAAGAATAAAAATACAATTACGAGAATAATAAATGAATGCGATATAATGGTTCTTCAGGTTCCCGGGAGATTTCTGAGCACTCTTAGGTTCCATAATTCCCGATAGCCTGAATTTACGAGAGAATCCCGAGAAGACAAAATGAAAGACATAAATTATAAAAATTAGCGAGATTTTTACGATATAATGGAACGGGAGAAATTTTCCACGTTACAATATATAATAATTTTTTCAGATTTTTGGAAATGGTGCAACAAAATGAAAAAAATTAAAAATTACTTTTTTCTCATTTTACTGTGTATAGAAGTAACTTATTAGTCAAGGTTGTTAATCTTGGCAATTCTTTTTGATATAAGTGAGAAACTAATTAGTAATGATGGATCGAACTATTTACCGCACAACAATATCTTCAAATGTAAAAACAAGATGAATCCGTCCAAAGTAACGTATATTTTTGGTATTATATGATTATACTGCAAGAAATATACATATTTTATATTACTTAAATAAGTATTTCAATTTTACCAACTATTACGAGCAGTTTTTTCATTTTTTAAATGCCATGTGTTTGATACAATAAATATTTCAATTCTATAAACTATTACGAGCAGTTTTTTGATTTTTAAAAGGGTATACTGAATTAGGAGGCCTAAAAAAGCGTTTCTTTTGAGAATTTTTTTAGGATAGAAGAAATGATTGAATCTATCGAACTTTTAAAAATATTTTGATATATATTTGAGTAGTGTCTACAAATTTTTTCATTAAGAAATATCGAACTGGAGTCGACTATGACGCACATTTGATAAATAAAAAACTGCTCATAATAGTTGGTGGGTTTGAATTACTTATTTTATCTAACACATATATTGGGTTGGCAACTAAGTAATTGCGGATTTTTCAAAGCAAATAAATGACAAAACCCGCAATTACTTGGTTGTCAACCCAATAATTTAAATATAATAAAGTATTTGTAACAGTTGGTAGAATTGAAATGTTCATTTTATCAAACACATGGCATGTAAAAAATAAAAACTATTCGTAATAGTTTAAAATATGTATATTTCTTACAGTATAATCATAATACCAGAAATATACGTTACTTTGAACGGATTCATCTTGTTTTTACATTTGAAGATATTGTTGTGCAGTAAATAGTTCGATCCATCATTACTAATTAGTTTCTCACTTATATCAAAGAGAATTGCCAAGATTAACAACCTTGACTAATAGTTACTTCTATACACAGTAAAATGAGAAAAAAGGAATTTTTAATTTTTTTCATTTTGTTGCACCACTTCCAAAAATCTGGAAAAATTAGGAATTAGTAGACATTAAAAAAAGCTTCTACCGTAAAAATATCAAGTTTGTCACTTGATAATTTCCATTAAAACATTGAATATTAAAACTTTTGTAATTTTTGAAAAATAAATTTTTCAGCTAAAAATTCTGAAAAAATTTCATTATATATACCATACTAATTACAGTATTGCAGATTTTTTTCATAATTTTTGCTGGAATAGAAAAAAAGAAATTAAGTTTAAACTGTAAATCATGTTTCGCTTAATAACTACCCTAGTAATAAGGGTAGGTGGTTAAAACTTCGTGAAAATGGATTTCGTAGAAAGCTCTTTCGATTGACGTAACATAAGTTCAATTTGGTTTAGGGGCACGTTTATCGTGCTTATTCGGCTATACCCTTTAAAGGAATTTCTCGAATTTCTAAAAAAATTACAAATCGGTATCTTGGTTGATCTGTAAAAATCTTATAAATTTTTTAGGATTTGATGACTACAAAATTTATCAATCAACGACTTTGATGAGATTGGAATATTTAATAAACAAAATAATGAATTAATGAATTGAAAAAAGTTCATAAATTTTTAAGAAATTATAATACATTGTAGTTGTTATAGCTGCTCGTTATTATCATTATTATTATTATTTTGTGAATTTTAATGTTTAAAATAAAATGTAAATATTTATAGTTTTGTCGTTAAAAAGTCATAGTAATAATAATAATAATGATAATAATGAGCAACTATAGTAATAGTTATAAAAAGTAACTCTAATATAATATTAAAAGAATATTATATTTTACTAACATATTAAATATAAGTAGTTTTAGGGAAGAAATTTTTTTTCATCATTTATATGCGCTGTATTACTTTAAGGGGTAGTTTACAGTATTCGGCGGCGGCTGCGTAAGAAGTCCTGAAACACGACAACTGAAATATTCGATAAAGTAAACGGAAATGCTTTTCTTTATTTTTTTCAGTTCATACCTGGTTTATATGAAGAAAAAAAGCATAAAAAATCGAGTTTTCTTTAAATATAAAATAAAGGGTTGCAACCCCTTGGGTCATAAACACAGCTAATATCTTCGACTTCTTATGATAAATATTTTCCACTTTGTTTTATTGAAAAATATATATTAGAAGCCGAGATATGATAAAAAACGATTTTCGGATAACACTTTGGGGGGGGGGGGAGGGTTCACCCCTTTAAAGTGGATGTCAGCACATAAAAAAAATACGTGTCCCTTATTTGTTCGAGTATTACATCATATCAAAAAATTATTGAAATCGGTGAGGTCGGGTTGGAAACCCTGGTGAAATCGGGTTCCGACCCACCCGATAAAAACACATGCGCCGGACCTGTGCTTGAAATTTTCGTATCGTCGACCATGAACCTAGCATTCGACCAAGTAATTCGCCTGCTTATTTTCGCCGAGCGCGTCTAGTTCGCGATGCTCCGCTTCGCGGCGCTGGAGGAGGGACAACTTTCGTGCGGGCTATTGTACCTGCTTCGAGTTCTGCTGCTTGGTTGAATTTGTTGTCTTGCTACGACACACTGCTTCTAACATAAGTGTCCCTTTCGCTTACAAAAATTACAACTCTTGAAACGATGTTGGCATAACTTTGCTTGATGGTTTGGTTTTCCACAGCAATTACATGTGCTCGGATTTTGCTTCTTAATCGATTTCGTCTGCGTTCGCTTCTGACTGTACTCAGGGTTATTCGATGTTTCTCTATTTCGAAATTTCTGTTGTTGTCCTGGAATAACGTATAATTCTCCTTTGTTCGAATTATGTTCAAGAACTTTCGATGATTTTACCGCATTTTGAACTGCTAATTCTCTACTCCTGGCTTCTTCCACAGCCTTATCGAATTCCAAATGTTTTGTATTAAATAATTCCACCCTTATATCGTAGTCCTTGATCATGCAAACAAATTGATCTCGTAATGCCGTATTCAATTCCGAGAAATTACAATAAAGTGATAATTTTCTCAATGTCGCCGCGAATTCGGCTACTGTCTCTTGCCCACCTTGTTTAGCCTGGTTAAATAAACACCGCTGCATCACTTCCGCTGGCTTCGGGTTTAAGTGTTCCGTCATGATCTTCACTAACTCGTCGTACGTTTTTGACGCTGGTTTCGTTGGCGTGCACAAGCTTTTTATTAGCAAAAAGGCTTCTTCATCTAAACGCGAGAGCAAGTTCGCTGCGTTTTTATCATTTTTTATTTCTTTAACCGTAAATAGAATTTCCAATCTTTCGGCAAACGTGTCCCAAACGTCTGTTTTTAAACAGAAAATTAGATTCTTGCGGTCCGACATTGTGCTTTCCGAATCACTATCACTCTCCGTATTGCTTTCTGCGCTACTATTGCTTGGGCTATCACTGTTTTCGCTTTTTACTTTTGACGATCCTGCGACCGCCTCTACGTTTACTAGAGATGTTTCTCTTACCCAATCGAGTAACTGAGCTCGTAGCTCGTCTCTTGTTGATTCTTCGTTTACAGCCACATCTCGATTACGTAATTCGTCTATTATTTCCGCTTTTTTCAAATGATAAAATCCAGTTAACACCTTTTTTGTCTGTTGATTCACCCTCAGACATAACACTTACTGTTCGCGTGCCATTATTTTACGAATACATTTACACATGCCATTCGATTTCACATTTGGCTCCTCGAATAATCAGACTTTTGACAACATAAAATTTTTTGCCACTCCTCGTCGCCAATTGTAGTGTAGCTGGCTCATCAAACGGGGAAATGTAGCTCGCTCAACGGTCTAGCGTAGGCTGTTCTAACTTACACGGCTTATCACGACTAGTCGAATACATTACACTGATAAACCGAGTGAGGATAAGACCCAACGATGCACCGAAGTGCTGATAATCGGGTGGAGGTTAAGAAGAACAGAGAAAAACCAAGGGCTTACTTTAATTTAAAATTACTTGGTTTATTCGAGCCGAGACTATGTCTACGTTCGAACTCTCTGCTCGTTGGAACAAGAGTAAGCGAAAAATACAATATTTCGAAGCCCTTATATAGTGGAACAATGTTTACAAAAATGTTCCCTACTCCTACATTTTCCACAAGTTCGTAAGGGCGGTTTACACAAGATATCGTTCTTACATGCTATGTAATACGTAACTGCTATGTTTGTCGGTTTCCGCATTTGGCATCCTTTTCTAAAAGACATATGTTTCTATAATATAAATGGTTAGTGACGTTATACAGTTCCTAAAAAACACAAAAAGCTATCTACCCTTCACCAATCTTCGAGAAAATTCCGTTTGTTTGAATTGTATATCTTTAGAAGATACTTTAGAGGACAGTCGCCTATGCACTGTCATATGAAGACGAAAGTATATTCGGGGGTACCCAAGTTTGCTTTTGGTTTACGATAAGGGGCCTCCCGTTCCTATGTAAGACGGGATGCGAGGCTAATATTATAATATATTTTACTAAAAGTGAACTTGTCTAGGTATAGGGGTATAATTGCACTGAATGCAGTTGCCGGACGTAACAAACGCCTCCTTTTCAAGATAATAATAATAATAATAATAATAATAATAATAATAAGAATCATTTATTAAAGCGCTCTGGGACGAGTCCCCTAAAGCGCGAAACCATATGTACAGAATATTCTGATTGGAGTATAATTACCGTAGGCTCCAAAGAATAAAAGTAGTTAACAATAACAATAAAAACATGATAGTATACAAATAACAAACGAATATAAACGGAGAAAATAGACTTACAATATAATAGAAGATTAGAAATAGATTATATAAATAATAAAATAAAATGGATAAAATAAAACAGAGTAACGCAAGAAAAAGATTTGCATGGCAGATTCACGTTTGATCCCTAGAGGAGGTAATAAATGAATACAGCGTTCTTTTAAAATCAGCATATGAACGCTGTTTTCTAAGTGTAACGGGGAGACTGTTCCACAGCTCCCCAGCAGAACAGGTAAAAGAAGCTTTGAAAATTTCAGTACGAAACGGGGGCAGTTTAAGCGTCGTGGAGTCAGTTCTAGTATTTTTGCTGATTACTTCATTACGGAAAGTGAACAGTTGAGCAAGATACAAAGGACGCTGCTTTTGTAAAACTGAATAGATCTGATTACAAGTGAAATATTTCCGTCTTTCATCCACTCTCAGCCACCCTAGTTTGTACAAGTAAGGCGTTACATGTTCGTCTCTACTAAGGTCAAAAATGAATCTGATACCAGAATTGAGAGCTCTCTGCAAAATTTGGTTCTGTTCCTTTGTAATATTTTGTAAAATGACGCAACAGTAATCAAGATGGCGAAAGACCAATGTAGTTATAAGGCGTATTCGCAGAGCCTGTGACAGTAGAGGTTTGGCCAGTTTGAGCTGGTGCAATATTCCGTAGATTTTCCTGGAGGTGTTTCTGACATGTGTATCCCAAGACAGATTGTTCGAGATGGGGATACCAAGATGATTTACTTGTGAGGAGAAGGGGACATAAGTCCCATTAACCATGATCCTACAAGTATTTGGTAGACTAATGGTGTTGAGGTATCTCGCTGATCCCGCTATCATGACCTTGGTTTTCTCATTTTTAAGTAGCAACCCAATGCTACTAGCCCAGGTACATATGGCAGCTACATCGTCGTTGATCTTGGCGATGGTTTTCGCGAGATTGTAAGGATCCGATTCCAAGTAGATTTGAAGGTCATCCGCGTAGAAGTTGTATTTGCAGTGCTTCAAAGTTTTATTGATTCCTGAAACATATAAAGAAAATAACAGGGGTCCAAGGACAGAACCTTGGGGGACACCTGAGGAAAGTTCCTTCCAAGAAGAGAGAGTACCATCTGAATCTCTAACTGCCTGACGTCTACCAGTGAGGTACGAGCAGAACCATTCAAGGACGGACCTGGAGAAATTGAGAGCTCTTAAGGATTCGATTAAGATAGAGTGATTAACCCTGTCGAATGCCTTAGAGAAGTCGAAAAATATGAGTACGGTCACCTTCCTATGTTCAGTTGCTAGTCTAACATCATCTAGAATTCTGATGAGGGCAGTTTGAGTACTATGATGCTTTTTGTATGCCGGTTGAAAAGTATCCAAAAGATCATGTTTTTCCAGGAAATGAGTAACCTGAACAGTGACAAGTTTCTCGAGAATTTTTGATAGAGAGCACAGAATTGAAATAGGTCTGTAATCGTTGCACGACGATGGACATTTAATTTTAGGGATGGGACAGATGGCAGCAGACTTCCATAGGGTAGGAAAGACACCATTCATGAGTGAGAATGAGAAGACATGGAGAAGGATGGGGTAGAGGGTTGGTAGCGCTCTTTTTATGTCCAAGATCGATAAACCATCAACTCCTAGGGCGTTAGATTTGGATGACAAAATGGCCGTCTTGACGTCCTTCAAAGAAGGTTCAGAAAAGTAGAATTTATTGTCGCTATACTCCGGTTCACCTATATATATATAGTACCGTGTGTTGTGCTGCGATGAGCACCGATACTTGAGAAATAGGTAATGAGTGTCTCAGCCGGAACCAGAAGTCTACCTTGAGGGTCTTTGCGTTTTATTAAACCCAACTTTACAAGGTGTCCAAAAACTTCCTTTGCATTGGAGAGGTTACCGAAAACTGTATTATAATAAAGCTTTTTAGCTTTGAAAATTCTTTCTTTTACCCGATTACGGATGGACTTATACTTCACATGAAGAGCAATAGTACCGTATTTTCGCCAGCATTTTCGAATTCGATCCCTTTCCTTCGTTTCTTCTTTGAGCTCCGAGGAAATCCATGGACTAGGATTTCCTCTGGACGTAACTGAATGCCATGGAGCATTAGTATCTAAGCTATTAAGAAAGTTGTAGTTAAACCTGTTAACCATTTCGTCAATGTCATTGACACTAAAGAAACAAGTCCAGTCGCAACTGCATAAGTCTCGTATGAATGATTCAGTACAGAAATTCCTAAAATCTCTACATGAAAATTGTCTCTGTTTATGCTTCACGACCGAGAATTTATATTCCACGTAAATCAAATCATGAGAAGAAAGTGCTACTCCGTGTTGTCCGTAATTATACAATTTGGAATCATCGTCAACAATGCAGTGATCGATCCATGTATGAGAATGCTGAAGATTATGAGTGGAATTAAAAGGAACAAAGAAAAGATTAGAAGACACGACAAATCGACGTAGGTGTGCAGTTTCGTGAGAAGATTGGCACAGGTCAATGTTCAGGTCGCCGACAATGATAAGGTTACTGTATGAAGAAAACAGTTCAAGAAGAATGTCTTCAAATTCATTCAGGAAACCTGACTGAGGAGGTCTATAAACAACAGCCATGACAAGCTTGTTGGAGTTGGAGGTGGAGATTTCAGCGATAATAAATTCCGGCTTAGAACAGTAGGTGCCACCAGAGTCGGCTAGGATTTTAGCCCTAAGCGAATCATGCAGGTAGAAACCCACTCCTCCTCCACCTTTGCCAATTCTATCTCAACGAAAAAGTTGATAGCTAGGAAGTGCAACAAAGCCATCACTGATTGTGTCCTTGAGCCAAGTTTCCGACATGCAGATCAAGTAATAAGAAGGTTTTGAAAAGATATACCTAAACTCATCAAGATGTCCCGTTAACGATTGACAGTTCACATGGCAGACACGTATATTTTCAGCGGATAATGTTGCCATCATCCATAGTTAGTTTTTCTGACCTTGTCAGTTATTCGTTTTTTAAGAAGAGGACACTTTTCACCGTCTGCAGCAGAATGAGAAGAGACATTGGACAATTTTGCAAGCTTGCAGTTGTAATAGCAAGGTTCGAGGTGCCTGTTCTTACAGTCCTTCATTTCATGATCTCCAGAACAATGTCCACAATGAGAGGAAGATCTACAGTTACTGGCAATATGCCCGAAAGATAGGCACTTGTAACATTGAGAGACTTTGGTATGGTCCGAAAAAGTACAAGAAGTGAATCTAAGAAAAACCTTTCCAGCATTAAGGAGGGAGTTACGAACGTCTAGAGGAACTTCAATTACACATCGGGTTTTGGGATTATCGTTCCTAGAAGGGTATATATATATGATTTTAACGTCTGGATTGTCAACACCATCTAGGTTATAATTGACAAAATCTGCCCTGATTTGATCTTTGGAAAGTTCAACAGGGACTCCTGAGATTAATAATCTAGGATTATATTTAAAATCTTCCTTTACAACTAGACCTGCTTCCGCTAAAGAAGGCAAAGATCGTAACTTATCCAGATCCACAGAAACCGCAGCAACCCGGACACTATTTTTCCCGGCATTTGTGACCCGCTCAACTTTGAGGCCTACTTCAGACGGGTTCACAGCCTTCATGAGAAGGTCTCTGGTTTTGTTCGCAGTGTTTAAGTTTTCATTTGAAGAAGGGCAAGGGGCAATAATAAAATCCTTGGTCCTGGTAATGGCAACATTAGGACCTCTAGGAAAGTGGACTGTGGATGTCTTGAGTACATCCGCAAAAGAGGTGGGGGGTTGCTCTACGTTAGAAGTCTGGGGAAAGGCACTCGCGACAGCATCAGGGATAGTCGCAACGACATCCCTGACACCGCTGACGCAGTTCCTAATGAGCCCTGTGTTTGCCTTTATGACACTACTTGAACACTGTTCAACTGTCAAATTCCTTTCAGCTAGAGCAGCGTAGCCAGCGACCAGGGAGTTAAAAGCAGTTTGATATCCCAGGAAAAGTTCTTGAAGAAAGGTTTTGTTACTGGACGTTTCTTTGGATTCTGCTAAATATTTCAAAAACAAGGAATCATGCTGTAGGAGCTTAGAACGCATGTTCTTTAATTCCATATTCGAAATAGGCAGCGCATTGAGAGAGCTGACTGAGTCAGCTGTAATGAAATGAGAAGGGGAGTAAGGAGAGGGGGACAGCAAGTCCCCTGCCGCCTTCGAACTAGCACTACCCGCACGCGTGCGGGTACCTTGCCTATTTAGATTAATATTCGACATACCGAACGATGAGAGCCGACAGCAGCCGAAATCTCCCGAAAAAAGACCGCGATCTCACCAGTGCGGTCACAGATGAAACGTCACAGATGATATCCAACCGGTTAATATTTGACCTTGATTTGACCTTTCGAGGTAAAATTTTTCGAGTGGTCAAATTCGTATCTAGACAAAATTGTCCGCCTTTTTCATTTCCAAGGTCGAGGTTAAGGTCACATTTTTTTGAGCGGCGCCTACGTTTCAAGTTATTCAATCGGTTCGGGACTTTTTGACCCTGTATATACTGTAGCGCAACTCCCGGTCGCTTGCGACCGTGGTAACGAAAGGGGAGTTGCTGCTGCATATTTCCACGCTCAGTGAAATTGTTAAATAGAGAGTGATATCGGGAGGAAGGGAGTCGGGAGGTTGGGCGCCAGTCCGATGATTCGGACGCGGATTTTCCCTGAGGGGGCCCGGTCCAGCTCAGAAGGAGCTATGATACCCTCTCAGAGGAGATCCGTTGTTTGAATTCGGCAAAGAAATTATACGAACTCAGACGACTTTTTGGTTTTTATAACCAATTCGAAAAAGGACTTTAAATCGCATATATTTTAGTCATTAATTATTCTACAAATTTACAACTTTAGCAAAGATAAAAAAAGATAGTGAACTTCGCGGGTTCCGCACTTAGAATTTAAACAAGAACACGCGAAATTACAAAAAGATAGTTGCGAGTGAATAGATCGAATCCAAAAAAAAAATAGTTCAAAAGATGCTAAACAATTATCGCACTAATAACCGGAAGAATGGATAACGAAAGCGGGATAACAAAAAGAAAGATTTCGGGATTTTTACCGGGGAACTAGGAAAGTGGAGGATGCCAATTTCTCCAATCACCTGATCGCAGTGGCTTCTGGACTTCCGAAGACCACTCCCGGCGAACGGGGATACGGTGTCTCCGTTGAACTCCTCTCAAACGTCTCAAAAATCCTCGAGGTAGTTGTAGGTAGTTGAGGCAGTTACAGGTAGTTTTCACAATAGTCTTTTCCGTACCGCGGCTCAAAAATCTCTGAGGAGAACCGATTTCGGTCCCTTCAGACTGTTATCGGTAGCGCCATCCTAGCTGTCGCAGGATTCGGGAATTGCGATTGTTACGTCCTACGGAAAAACGCATCTACTTTGTTTAAAATTTTATTTTTAGTTTAGGAATCGTATGTAACAAGAAAATATCTCTCTCTCTGAATGCAGTGTAGGGTACCTTTATTTTCTACATAGACTTTAACATAGCATTTTGACCTCCGTACTCCACGTGCAATACACAGACACGAATCAAGAGGTTTTCTTTCTTTTCTTCCAATAGCCTAACATACGACACCATGCATTTCTGTATATGTATGGTGCACATAAAGTCATAAAACTAAAGGACAAACAAACCTCCACTGCACCAATATATTGAAATTAGAAAGAGATATTTTTCTTTCGGAAAAGGATAGGAAAATAGACAAGGAAAGACAAAACACAAACTTCGTTTAAGACGAAGATGACAATAGTCAAGAAAGACGGACAACATTTAGAATGTATTTAACCATAAGGGATGGAAAACAATTTTCGGCCTATATAAGCGGCCCGAAATTTCTGTACTTCGCTTATTCCGCTAAAACGTTCAACTAAGAAGCATCCCGAACCACTGTAAAACTTTGAATAGAATAAATTAAAGGAAAAATCTAAAAAAAGAGAGTAAGCCTAGGTTTTTTCATTCTTTTTCTTTTTCTCTCCGAGTTGATCCTGGTGAACTAGTATCTGGTTTACCAAGATCATCTATTCCCCTGGGATCCTAGAACTAGTATCTGGTTGGGGATCTCTGCCCTTCCCGAAGTTCTGTAACTAGTATCTGGTGATGGAACTTCATCCTCAAAACCTATGGGAGAACTAGGATCTGGTTTACCATTAGGTTATCGTTATCGCATAATTATATCTCGTAAAATTTTGTTCACCCTTCATAAGGTTCAAATTCATTTTTCTTTTTCCCTTTTGTTTTTAGTGGGTAGGAAAACGAAAACACAGAGAAAGTTATTCGCGGAAATCACCCGTCTGAAAAAAACTGAATGAAGGTCCTTTATTACCAGAGGACGATAGGATTGAAAATCTAATTAAAATCCAGGAACTCCAGAATCGTCGGTATCACAAGGATGCTGACGCCCTCCGGAAAACCAGCAACAACAGCAATCCTGCCCAGAACAGCAGTGTTTATTGGCCCTTCCTACCAATGAATTGCTGAAAATTATAAGGAAGGAATTTTTTGTCCCCGCAATTGTAAAACCGTTTTTATTAAGCCCAGTTTTTCTAAGTAAAAGGGCTACCAAGACTATTCTTGAAAATAGAAAATTAAAAATTGTTGAAATTTATAACAAAATTCCTCACTACAAAAAAATAAAAGCGAACGATCCTAGGCACAGATTCTATAAGGAAAAACTTAGACAAAGAGTTAAGAGGTGCCTAGGGTCGGACGAAGAATTAGATTAAAGATCCTGTTTGTATATTCTTTTTCTATGAATAGATAAATTTTGTATATTTTCTTTGTTTACACAAAAACATACGCTTCATTCAATTAAAACGCCTCCCAATCTTGACGCATGCTCTTATCCCTGGGAACATAAAGCTACCTTGTTCCTTAAAAAGAGAGCGTTTCCTCTGTTCCTAGACATAACACGATGCTCGGGTGATAATTATGGCATCGACCCATTTGTCGTTATCAACCCGTCTCCTGTGAATCGCTAGATGGCATCCCTCCTTGTCTAGAGTGTAGCCGATCCTGTATTTCGGGAGCCTTCCTTCCTTCTCTCTCGCTCTGGAGTTGTAGAAGATGAAGTCCTCTTCTTCTTCCTTTTTCGTTCTCCGTATTTGATCTTCGTGATCCGAAATTGGCAAGAGGGTGTCAGGAAGGGAATTAACGGAAGTATACGATAGGGATCCGAATAGAAAATAGAGATTTTAGCCATAATAACAGAACATAGAATATGTAAAGACATAATAAATGATATCGAATAATACGCAACAAAAATAACAAAAATAGATCGTTACCAAATAGGTTTCGGGCGTTCTCGGAGAGGTTCCTGAGCCTTATTCTCCGTTTTTAGTAACGGGCGCGAAAGAAATTCAAAATAATGAATGCCTAAAAAAAACTTAATGTAACGGAGGAAAATTTCCACGTTACAATACAGGGTGTGCGACATTCGATGTTGAAGCCGAAAGGTGGTAACAGAGTGAAAATTGGAGACGAAAAGTCAAATACCATTTTTCGAAATTCGGAATAATTACTGAGCTATTAACTACAACTTCTGGCCAATCAGGATGCCCCTTTAGATTCTGGTGTACATAACAAAAGTTTCAACTCGAACCTACTTGTCGGTAACAAAGGAGTAGTAGTAAGAATAACAAAAGAAGTAAAATCTGTGGACTTCAAAAAATTCAATATCTTACTTCATTCATTACGTTTATCACTACCACTACCAGAACTACTACTGCTACTGCCACTGCCACTGCCACCGCCACCGCCACCGTCACTCCCACTGCTATTACTACTACTATTACACTACTACTACAGTTATTATTATTTTATTTATTTGCACTTTCTCAGTCAACTTTGCTGGAAAACATTCACCTATCCCCTTGTTTTTATGGTAGCGGAATTAGGCTCGGTCGAACGAAGAGGGAGTTCACCCTGGCCCGTTAGACTTTGGTGGTTCAGTTAAGGAACTTTCATACAACGTGGTAGGTCTGGAATAAGATTGCTCTTTGGCTTGTCTTCAAAGTGTTAGCTGGAATTGAAAGTTCGTCGAATGTTTTTTGTAGCGATTTTGAGACAACTCCTTCTGCAGAGACTACGACTGGATGGATTGTCGTCTTATTAAGCTTCCATAGATTTTTTATTTGTATAGCCAGTTCTTCGTATTTTTGTCGTTTTTCATTTTCCACCTTTTTGATGTTGTGTGTCAGGGGAACTGCTATGTCGATTATCTGAGCTTATTTAGATGGTTTGATTATCAGAAAACTCGATAGAGTTTTCGCGCCAAGTAGTTGTAGCGCGTGAACTCATCGAGTATTCTTTTCTGGAACTCAAACGGTTTTCGGGCCGTCTGAAAAGTAAACCTAGATTTTTGTAAAATAATAAAGCGCGCATGGTATTTTATTTATCGCATGTTTTTCGCATGATTTTTTAGAACAAAATGACACCAGATTCATAGAAATTAGTGCATTCGTTCAGGAAATATGAATTTCGAAGTCGATTTTTTTCTTTCGTTAAATATTCATCATCATCATCATCATCATCATCTTCTCCCGATCCATACGATTGTGCCTTTCGCAGGCTTGCCGCCAGGGAGGTTGTAGTTTTCTTTAAAATATACTGTAACGTTTCACCAACGATCACGTTGGTAAAACGTTGAGTAATTAAGCAACATACATCCTAACCCATTAATCCACCCTACCAATCCCAAAAACTATAAAATGATTTCAAATTTTGCCTAACAAAATTAGAGGTTAGCAATACTTACAGAGCGGTAGAGTGAATTAAATTATTAAAATCTTATAAACTCACTCACGAGAGGGTCAGGATAGAGGAGTAGTTCGAGAGGGGCCTGGGCGCGATGCCAGGGGCCTCTGCGGATGTCCTGGTCCAGGAGAGGATCAGGATGGATGAGCTGATCGAGAGGGGCCTGGGCGCAATGCCACGGGCCTCCAGGCAGCCTCTACCGGATGGTATGGCTCTGGATGAAGGGGAATATTTCGGGTTGGGATATTCGATTATCCCGGAATATTATAGGCCTTCGAAAGGGGCCTCGTCGCAATGCCAGGGGCTTTCCGGTAGCATTTTAACGGAAGTTTGGAGTCCTGGATTCCCAAAGGGAGCTATGTCGCCATGCCCTTTGGTACTGCTTGGAAAAGGTAATATTTCAAGTTTTGAAATATCGAAAAGTTTCCAGGAGGGGCCTGGGCGCAATGCCAGGGGCCTCTAGGTCGCCTTGAGCGGATAGAGAGGATTTTCGGGAAGGAATTCTTCCCGAAAGCCAACAAGGGCTTGGCGCAATGCCAAGGGCTTGTCTGTGGCTTTTAGAGTCTTTGAAGGGGGCCAGACGCTATACTGGGGCCCTTCGAGTCTCTTCGGGAGAGTCGATTCTTTCCAGATCTGCTTTCGATCACGGAAAGGATCGATCTGAATTTTAGAGCTTTCCGGGGTCCTTTTATATCCGACCGGAGCGCGTGGATTCCAAGCTGGTGCCTACCTCCACGATGGCTCTTCATCGGGGGGGCTATTCCTGGAAGACGTTGGCAGAAACTTGAATCTTTCTATGAGATTTCAAGCTGCGCGTCTCCCAGTTATGAAAATCCACACCGCTATTGGTTGCCCCGGTCGGACGATGAGGTCCCATTGGCTCTTGAAATTCAAATTTTCAAACTTCTTACGTCTTCTACGAGAAAATTCCTTAACGGAAATTTTCACTAGGTCTTTAACGGAATTTGCGCTTAAAATAGTTCGCTTTTCTGTTAAGCGACAGCGCTGCCGTCTTATCTTCGCCTCAGTTTGAACTCCTGGCGCGAAGATAAGGTAATTGACCTACTTTATCGATTATCCTTTATCGATAAGGATCACGCATTGTAATTTCGTAATTGCTCTCAGACAATTCGGCGCTGCTGTGCTAAGGACAGCCAATCAAGCCTATTATCCATCATCGAGCATAGAATTAATAATTTTAAGTTCTATGATATAATTTTATAAACAGTAATGGATTCCACCTGTTGGAATGTAGTGAAAATATGTTGTAAATATCTCTTGAAAGGGCTTGGCGCAATGCCAAGGGCCTTCAAGGAGGAGGAAGAAAAAGAAAAGGATGTTTTGGGAGGATATATATATACATACATATAATGAAATTTTTTCAGAATTTTTTGCTGAAAAATTTATTTTTCAAAAATTACAAAAGTTTTAATATTCAATTTTTTTAACCCCTTGCACTATTTTTACGAGTCTGACTCATGATAAAAATTTTAGGCCAAACTTGAATATCACGAGTCAGACTCGTTGTCTAATTTCATGCCAAACATGAATATCACGAGTCTGACTCGTAATCGACATTTCGGGCCAAACATGAATATCACGAGCTGTACTCGTGATTTTTTAAATGAAAGGTGGTATTTTTAACATTTATTGCAATCATATGTAATAATTAAAATACTTTTTAAAAGTTTTCATTCAAATTCATTTGAATTTCACAAGTTCCAACACTCGGGCTCCGCCACTTCGCCTCTTTTCGCGACCATTCGAGTGCACAGTTAGGCACGGTTTCTTGCGAATTTCAGCGTAGTGCAAGGGGTTAATTGAAATTAATGTATAATAATTTTTCCAGATTTTTGGGAATGGTGCAACAAAATGAAAAAAATTAAAAATTACTTTTTTCTCATTTTACTGTGCTTGTCAACTATTAGTCAAGGTTGTTAATCTTGGCAATTCTCTTTGATATAAGTGAGAAACTAATTAGTAATAATGGATCGAACTATTTACTGCACAACAATATTTTCAAATGTAAAAACAAGATGAATCCGTTCAAAGTAACGTATATTTCTGGTATTATGATTATACTGCAAGAAATATACATATTTTATATTACTTAAATAAGTATTTCAATTTTACCAACTATTACGAGCAGTTTTTTCATTTTTTAAATGCCATGTGTTTGATACAATAAATATTTCAATTCTATAAACTGTTACGAGCAGTTTTTTGATCTTTAAGAGGGTATACTGAATTAGGAGGCCTAAAAAAGCGTTTTTTTTAGAATTTGTTTAGGATAGAAAAAATGATTCAATCTATCGAACTTTTAAAAATATTTTGATATATATTTGAGTAGTGTGTACAAATTTTTTTCATTAAGAAATATCGAACTGGAGTCGACTATGACGCACATTTGTAAAATAAAAAACTGCTCATAATATAGTTGGTGGGTTTGAATTACTTATTTTATCTAACACATATATTGGGTTGGCAACTAAGTAATTGCGGATTTTTCAAAGCAAATAAATGACAAAAGCCGCAATTACTTGGTTGTCAACCCAATAATTTAAATATAAAAAAGTATTTGTAACAGTTGGTAGAATTGAAATGTTCATTTTATCAAACACATGGCATTTAAAAAATAAACAAACTATTCGTAATAGTTTAAAATATGTATTGTGACAGAGAATTATTCTCTGTCGCAAAGATTCCCGTCACTTTACCCAGCACAAACGAAAATTCGGACCGTTAGGTTATGTCCGCGAACATATGATTTGCAATCGATCCAACCTGGAAGTCCATTTAGCATGTAAGATAGAATTAAGCATTCATATATTATCACGCCTCGACACAGTCGGTAAAATTGTATTATCATAATTATTAGAGAGATCTCGATCGATTTTTGTATTGGGAAATCGCACCAGTGGCGACATCACTCGGTGCCGATCCGAAGCGTTCGACACGGCGCGCTGACCCGCAGAGCTACAGCCAATCGAATTGACCGAAACTGTCGACATTTCCGGGAACGTTCCGAAGAAGAAACGCCGCAGCCCAACTTCAGGTCTCTGAATCCCGAAATCCTGTGGGAAGGAGTCGAGACGAAAATCGTCAACGAGGAAAGGAGGCCGAATAATCGGCGGAATTCCACCACGTAGCTTTCCGGTTTCGGGAAGAGAGCGACGATATTCTGCTTCCCAGGCGAGACCCTCAACGACTAGAGCGGTACTCGCCTCGACGGAGAAGAAACCGGAAGAGAAGCAACTTCCACGTTGGACATACGACCGGCAGGAACGAATTTATAGAGAGAGAGAAGCGATTCCCGAAAAATCGAGTAATTCTTGGAAAGACCGACCTAATCGGAATCAATCGATACCCGAAGGACGGAGAATATTCGAAGAGAGAGAAAATCCGAATTCTCGATTTGTCGACATCGGCGGTAAGCGGTTTTCTTTTTCCTGCGACCGAGCGGGCTGAAGTGCTGCCCGTAAGAGTAACGGGTAGCCAGATAGATTTTCCATTTCGAGCGGGCTCAGCGCGCCCGGGTCCCGTTTTTTTTTACTCGTCGTTGTTTATTTCGAATGATTATTTGTCATTTCTTTCTTTTGATTACTGTCGAATATATTTTTATTGTTATTAATTTTCATACGTCTGCTTTTCTTTTCTTTTGCATTATAACGAATCCCCCCCCCTCTACCATATACTGATCTAGTTGGACCGATTCCTTTTTCTTTAGTCGAAAACGTGGTGTTTTGCACCTGGCGCCCAGTCCCCCTGAAATCCCAAATTTTCCGTGCACGTTTGGACATTTCAGGGCCGAAATCGACGAGGATCGGGGTTGAGAAACCCTCCTGAAGTGACGTAGCGAAATCCACGTCACAGTATATTTCTTACAGTATAATCATAATACCAGAAATATACGTTACTTTGAACAGATTCATCTTGTTTTTACATTTGAAGATATTGTTGTACAGTAAATAGTTCGATCCATCATTACTAATTAGTTTCTCACTTATATCAAAGAGAATTGCCAAGATTAACAACCTTGACTAATAGTTGACAAGCACAGTAAAATGAGAAAAAAGTAATTCTTTTCATTTTGTTGCACCATTCCCAAAAATCTGGAAAAATTATTATACATTAATTTCAATTAACCCCTTGCACTTCGCTGAAATTCGCAAGAAACCGTGCCTAACTGTGCACTCGAATGGTCGCGAAAAGAGGCGAAGTGGCGGAGCCCGAGTGTTGGAACTTGTGAAATTCAAATGAATTTGAATGAAAACTTTTAAAAAGTATTTTAATTATTACATATGATTGCAATAAATGTTAAAAATACCACCTTTCATTTAAAAAATCACGAGTACGGCTCGTGATATTCATGTTTGGCCCGAAATGTCGATTACGAGTCAGACTCGTGATATTCATGTTTGGCATGAAATTAGACAACGAGTCTGACTCGTGATATTCAAGTTTGGCCTAAAATTTTTATCACGAGTCAGACTCGTAAAAATAGTGCAAGGGGTTACAAAAATTGAATATTAAAACTTTTGTAATTTTTGAAAAATAAATTTTTCAGCAAAAAATTCTGAAAAAATTTCATTATATATAACATACTAATTACAGTATTGCAGATGTTTTTCATAATTTTTGCTGGAAGAGAAAAAACGAAATTAAGTTTAAACTGTAAATCATGTTTCGCTTAATAACTACCCTAGTAATAAGGGTAGGTGGTTAAAACTTCGTGGAAATGGATTTCCTAGAAAGCTCTTTCGATTGACGTCTCATAAGTTCAATTTGGTTTAGGGGCACGTTTCTCATGCTTATTCGGCTATACCCTTTGAAGGAATTTCTCGAATTTCTAAAAAAAATTACAAATCGGTTGGATTACATATCTTGATTGATCTGTAAAAATCTTATAAATTTTTTAGAATTTGATGACTTCAAAATTTATCAATCAACGACTTTGATGAGATTGGAATATTTAATAAACAAAATAATGAATTAATGAATTGAAAAAAGTTCATAAATTTTTAAGAAATTATAATACATTGTAGTTGTTATAGCTGCTCGTTATTATCATTATTATTATTATTTTGTGAATTTTAATATTTAAAATAAAATGTAAATATTTATAGTTTTGTCGTTAAAAAGTCATAGTAATAATAATAATAATGATAATAATGAGCAACTATAGTAATAGTTATAAAAAGTAACTCTAATATAATATTAAAAGAATATTATATTTTACTAACATATTAAATATAAGTAGTTTTAGGGAAGAAATTTTTTTTCATCATTTATATGCGCTGTATTACTTTAAGGGGTAGTTTACGGTATTCGGGGGCGGCTGCGTAAGAAGTCCTGAAACACGACGACTGAAATATTCGATAGAGTAAACGGAAATGCTTTTCTTAATTCATTTCAGTTCATACCCTGGTTTATATGAAGAAAAAAAGCATAAAAAATCGAGTTTTCTCTAAATATAAAATAAAGGGTTGCAACCCCTTGGGTCATAAACACACCTAATATCTTCGACTTCTTATGATGAATATTTTCCACTTTGTTTCATTGAAAAATATTTATTAGAAGCCGAGATATGATAAAAAAACGATTTTCGGATAAAACTTGGGGGGGGGGTTTCCACCCCTTTAAAGTGGATGTCAGCACATAAAAAAAATACGTGTCCCTTATTTGTTCGAGTACTACATCATATCAAAAAATTATTGAAATCGGTGAGGTCGGGTTGGAAACCTTGGTGAAATCGGGTTCTGACCCACCCGATAAAAACACATGCGCCGGACCTGTGCTTGAAATTTTCGTATCGTCGACCATGAACCTAGCATTCCACCAAGTAATTCGCCTGCTTATTTTCGCCGAGCGCGTGTAGTTCGCGATGCTCCGCTTCGCGGCGCTAGAGGAGGGACAACTTTCGTGCGGGCTATTGTACGAAGGACCCTATAAAATAAAAAACAGCATTAGATCTTCAACTTACATTCTACAACATCTGAACAACGATCAAGAACGAGGAATGTACCACATTCAAGATTTAAAACCGTATAAAATAGAAGAAGAATAAAGGCTCATCCTACCCCTCCATATTTACAAAATTCCCAGGAGAGAGAATTTTGAACACTGAAAAATTATATTTAAAGTCCTCACCAGCTCCAGATCATCATTAGTTGATCAGCAGCAGCCACCAAAGATCATTTAGCAACAGCTCATCAAAACTGTCAAAATGGAAAAATTCAAGAAGCAGCCCTACATCCAGGACTATCTAAAGGCCACAGAAGAACTGGATAAACACTATAAAAGCCCTAGAATAAAAATAAAAATAAATGAAATACAAACAATCGCATTACTAGATTCTGGTAGTGAAATAACTGCTGTATCTAGAAAATTTTTCAAAGAAAACCAGCACTCCTTCAAACACAATGTTATATTCCATCAAGGAACACCGTTAAGAGGAGTACATCCTGACATGATTGTACCTAGCCAAACGATTTTTCTGGAAACCACAGTTAGTGGAATAAAAACAAAACTAGCCGCACAAATAATCGACGGCATGGCAGTCCCCTCTATCCTAGGCATGGATTTTCTACAAAAAACAAACGCACTGTTAGATTTCCAATCCAATGCATTACTCATACGAAAAGAAAATAAATTCCACTACATCAACTTTGAATAATACAAGAAATCTACCTTACCGATCCGTAAAACGATCTCGATCTGAAATACGCAAGCGCACGGTAAGGAAAATAACCGTTAGGTAACCAAGCCGGGAAATTCAAAATCCATAAGAAAAACTACAAACATGTCATGACCACTCAAAGGTTTTTCATCTGATAATCCCGAAAATGAAAACAGAAGGAATTAGTATATAAGGACAAGGAAATGAAGATGAGGCACAATCTATATCAAATCTTGAGAATTCAAAGACTACGAAAATGAAATTAGACGCCGCAACCCAAACGGAGATCACACCCGTGGGCCAAAGTGAGCTCCTGGCAAAAGAGTATCGTCCGGCAACAAGGCAAAGGATTCCCCTTGCGATTCGCACCGGAAAGACAAAAAACAAGCAGAGTCAAGTAGACCCTGGCTGGTTAATAATTGCGGAGATGCAACAAAATATCCACAAGGATAAGGAAAAGGAAAGCCGCCTGGAAGAAGAAATAAAAAAAACCATCGAAGCTATCCAAGGGATAGCAAACATGGAAAAGTTCAAAATTTACCAACACCCCATCCAAGTTCCATTCACAGTTAAAATGTAACAATAAATTACAATTCCTTCATAGGCATTGATAGAGGAAAAAGGTCCAGAAGTTATCAATCTTGAGGTCCAGGACCGAGAAATTGAGACTATCGATTTAGACACTTGGGAGCCTGAAATAAGGGAACTGCCGCGAGTGATCAGCGTACAAAAAGTTAATATTAAACTCAATCCATCCATACGCCGAAAAAAAGTTTCCACATCAGCCCAAGGGCGAAGATTGATGGCGAAAGAAATAGACCAGAGAAGACGTCGTGAATATGCGAAAAAAAACAAAATATATGATGAATTCAGGGATATTACACTAGAAGATATTATGAAGAATTGGCCATATTAACGTAAATAAATAATCATTCGATTTCTCAAAAACCAATAAGGTATTCTAACAATTATTACAAAAAAAAAGGTTATATTTACCTAGTAAAAATCACTTTTCTTTGGGGGGGTGATGTAACGTTCCGGGATCCTACCCATCCTTCAAACGTTCCTTTTCCTTTTCAAAAACCCTCCTTCAAGAGCCTCCAGTATTGCACCAGGCCCTCTTGAAGGAGAATTCCTAACCTACATAAATTTATAATTTTCAATTAATATAAAATCAAAAAAACTTCACCTGTTTCAATCACCACCTTTCTTTTCTTTTCTCATCAAAACTTGAGTTAAAACTTATTAGTTAATTAAAAATCAATTCACTTCGGAAAGAAAACGACTGATAACAGATGCTATCAGTTGTTACTAATCATGACAATCAGCCATTTTTCTAACACAACGCTCAATGATGGATAAAGAGGCTTGATTGGCTGTCCCTAATACAGCAGCGCCTAAATTATCTGAGGGCAATTACTAACACTAACATTAGACCCTTCCTCGTCGATTAGAATAATCGATAAGGAAGGACGATTACCTTATCTTCGCGCCAGACATTCGAACTGAGGCGAAGATAAGACGGCAGCGCTGTCGCTTAACGAAAAAGCGTACTATTCTAAGCGCAAAAGCCGTTAAACACCTAGTGAAAATTTCCGTTACGGAATTTTCTTGTAGACGATGTAAGAAATTTAAAAATTTGAAATGTTCGAGCCAATGAAACCTTACAATCCGCACGGAGCAACCAATAAGGAAGTTGAAACCCATAACTAGTCGACGCGCAGAACGGATTCTTATAGCAAGATCCGACTGTCTGTCAACGTCTTCTAGGAATAGCTCCCCCCGATGAAGAGCCATCGTGGGGGTAAGCACCAGCTTGGATTCAACGTACTCCGGGCGGATATAAAAGGATCCTGGATGCCTCGAATATTCAGATCGATCCTTTCCTCGATCAGATACAGATCGAGAGAAGAATCCTCTCAGAGAGACTCGAAAAACCCCCAGCATTGGGCCAGGCCCCTTTTGAGACTCCAAAACTTAACGAGTATCTGGCAGAGCGCTCAGTACTTGTACCTTTTCCTAGAGTAATTCCTCTAGTGTCGTCTGAAGGCCCCTGGCATCGCGCTAAGCCCCTTCAGGAGACTTAGAATATTTTAAGGCCAGGTAAATCCTGACTTAAAATATCTCCTCTTCCTCAACCTTCCTCTAGAGTCTACTGAAGGCCCCTGGCATTGCGCTAAGCCCTTTCAGAAAGCTCGTTTCCTAGAGAAACTTCTCCAGAGTCAACTGAAGGCCCCTGGCATTGGGCTAAGCCCCTTCAGGAAGCTCGTTTCCTAGAGAAACCTCTCCAGAGTCAACTGAAGGCCCCTGGCATTGTGCTAAGCCCCTTCAGGAAGCTTATCCATCGGAGAAATTCCTCTTGTATTCCATCCCACGAAGGAATAGGGGAACCGAACTTCGCGAAAGCCCCTGGCATTGCGCTAAGCCCTTCTGCGGAGATCTCCTCTTCTGATCCCAGGAACGTCTTCAAGGCTAAATTAGAGGGAATAAGTTAAAGAACGCCCGTCCAGAACACGAATCCTTGATTCTAGACGCATTTCGGCGTCTCCATCTTTGTTTAAGACAAACAGGAGGAGCTCGAAACGGCTCAATATATATATATATATATATATATATATATATATATATATATATATATATATATATATATGCTCTAAGGTTTAAACTCCTGGCGCGATGATAAGGTAAATTACCTTATCTTCGCGCCAGGAGTTTACACCTTAGAGCATATACTACTAGAGGCAGCTTCTTGCTTGGCGAGAGTGTAGACGCGGTTGTAGAGAGAGAAAGGTGTAACGAACGACATGCTATCTTTCTCTAGATACACGCGATTGGTCGTTATTCTTTTTCCCACTTCACGAATGAATTTCATGATTTAACAAGAGAATATCTTACGTCAAATATTGAAGTTTCTTTACAAATTCCTTGCTTGATCCGAAATATTTTTAATGAAAAATGCCCAAAAAGTGTATAATACGTAGTTGTAGAGTACAACAAGATGATCCAGAAGGTCTTAATCTGAGTTTTTTCAAGTAAATTTGAATTTGATCATAAATTTTATAACATTTCTTGAATTGTATATTAGTGTCGTAATATTATATTAACATAAACATATTTTGATTAGAATACCTGCAGATCAAAATTTAAGAAATAAATGGGCAGAAAATATAAAACCACATTGTGATATTGAATCGATAAAATATGTATATGGGTCATTCCACGCCAAATCAATCACTTTTGACCCTTCTATTTTTTGATTTGTCTGAAATTTTTTTATATTATTCTACTCTCTAAAAAAAATTTTTTCAAATTTTTTCAAATTTTTTTTCAAAGCCGATTTCAAGATATCGATTTTTTCGATTTTTCCTTCAAATAACTTTGTAAATTTGTAACTTTGCGAAAAATAGACGGATTGGAATTTTTTTTTTATTTTATTGAATTTTTTGCGTTCTTTTTAAAGAAAATTGTTTAAAAATCTTCGCTTGCGTTTTTCGTAATGATTTTTTAATTTTTATGTCCAATTATTTTTTTTTAATGATTGCCATATTTAATTTTTTTGAAAAATTTATATTTCTAAGTACTGCTTGTTTAACATCTTTTGTGAAAATTTCATAATGGGATGCGGATTTTTTATATTTTTTTCAGATTTTTTAAAAATTAAGAAATTTTTTTTATCATCGTATGAACAGTTCTGATCTTGTTATTGACAGATAATATATCAATGTATAATCTCATTATAATCTTTCCACGCAATTATCTCGCAAAATATTCATCATTCGAAAAAAATGTTTAAACGAAACTTGCTCTATTTGAAGGGGTATATTCAATGATGTACACTGCTTTTTTCTGGGTGGAGGCGTGTCCGAAATTTGAAGGTGACGTTTCTTTTTTTAAAGTAGGTGTCTAGTCTAGAGAGCGAAAAAAACCAGCTCATTTTCGAAAAGGTTTTTCTCAGCTTCTTTATTAGATATTACTATTACAACATTTTCTAGGACATAATGCTATCCTTATCGAATGGGAAAAAAATGGTTTACATCGTCCAGCGTTTTTTTTTCAATTCTCAGAAGGCGCCAAAGTCGAATCCTCAATAAAAAGGTGTTCCCACGGCGGACAAACAATCTCCGCAACCACTACATCGATTTTGATGAAACTTTGTACGATTCTTTATTAAGGTGTTTTGTATGGTAATTCACCAGATTTTTAGAAAAAAATTTATAATATAACAATTTACATGACGCAAACGGTGCAAAAATATGTCGATTTTTGTAGTGTTTTTCAAATAACCGCCATTTTTTTTCTATTATCGATTTTTGGCAAACGGTGGTGATTTACCATGTGGCAAACCTTCCTCTTTAAAAAGATTTTTCCTATTTTTGTTTCAAACGTTCCAATCCGAAGATTATTTGTCCGCCATGGGAGCACCTTTTTATCGAGGATTCGACTTTGGCGCCTTCTGAAAATTGGAAAAAACGCTGGACGATGTAAACCATTTTTTTCCGTTCGATAAGGATAGCATTATGTCCTAGAAAATATTTTAATTGTAATGTCTAATAAAGAAGCTGAGAAAAACGTTTTCGAAAATAAGCTCGTTTTTGCGCTCTCTAGACTAGAAACCTACCTTAAAATGGAAACGTAGCTTTTTTTCACGCTAGACACATAGCTTACTTCAAGAGGAATCCATTGACCTAAACTATGTTGATCTTGAAATGTCATTCAAGGTCATTTCAATGGCTTGAAGTTTTCTTCTTCACTGCACGTCCAAAAAATGTTTCTCATCTTCTAAATTCAACAAGACGAGTTTGAAAACCATTTTTTTCCGTTCGATAAGGATAGCATTATGTCCTAGAAAATATTTTAATTGTAATGTCTAATAAAGAAGCTGAGAAAAACGTTTTCGAAAATAAGCTCGTTTTTGCGCTCTCTAGACTAGAAACCTACCTTAAAATGGAAACGTAGCTTTTTTTCACGCTAGACACATAGCTTACTTCAAGAGGAATCCATTGACCTAAACTATGTTGACCTTGAATGACACTTCAAGGTCAACATATTTTAGGTCAATGGATTCGTTTTGAAGTAAGCTATATGTCTAGCGTGAAAAAAACTACGTTTCCATTTAAAAAAACAAATGTTACCTTCAAATCTCGGAGACGCCTCCACCCAGAAAAAAACAGTGTACATCATTGAATGTCCCCCTTCAAATAGAGCAAGTTTCGTTTGAACATTTTTTTCGAATGATGAATATTTTGCAAGATAATCGCGTGGAAAGATTATAATGAGACACCCTGTATACACTATACATTCATAAAAAACTTCTTAATTTTTAAAAAATCTGAAAAAAATATAAAAAATCCGCATCCCATTATGAAATTTTTACAAAAGATGTTAAACAAGCAGTACTTTGAAATATAAATTTTTCAAAAAAATTAAATATGGCAATCATTAAAAAAAAAATAATTGGACATAAAAATTGAAAAATCATTACGAAAAACGCAAGTGAAGATTTTTAAACAATTTTCTTTAAAAAGTACGCAAAAAATGCAATAAAATGAAAAAAAAAAAATTCCAATCCGTCTATTTTTCGCAAAGTTACAAATTTACAAAGTTATTTGAAGGAAAAATCGAAAAAATCGATATCTTGTAATCGGCTTTGAAAAAAATTTGAAAAAATTCTCAAAAATTTTTTTTAGAGAGTAGAATAATATAAAAAAATTTCAGACAAATCAAAAAATAGAAGGGTCAAAAGTGATTGATTTGGCGTGGAATGACCCATATATATGCAGTCGACATTTCGAAGAAAAGTGCTTTGATACCATTTGTTCTGGGCTTAAGAAAAGAAGGCTAAAAAAAGGGTCTTATCCTACAATATTTTTCGATTTCAAGAACTTAAATCCGTAAGTATTAAATAATAGAAATATGAAATACGCTGTAAAGTAAATTTTCATTGGAAATTCATAAATCGTGGTATTTACAGACAAAATACGGCAAAAGAAAAAAACGTCATCACCGAACATGGACAAATAAATTATAACAAGTGTGAGTTCGGTAATGAAGAAACAGCTTCTTGCTCAAAAACTCCACTGTTATATTCGTAAGTTTATACGCTAAATAATATTAATTTGTTCTATAAATGTATTCTAACAAGTCATAAATTATTTATCAGACTTACGGATGAAGTACAGAATACCTCAAGGCAGAATGAAAAAAATGGAGTTTTAAATTTGTAAGTATTTAATGAGATGTCATATAACTAAATTGTTCATACTCATTTATGACTATATCTTTTTAGATTTTCAAGTAAAGAAGTATCTGAGTCGTGTTGAAAATACGAATCCTTTGATTGACAGCAACGTACAGGAAAGGAATGATGATAGGTATGGATTATATATATGTATGGGATATGTATAAATCTGAATTTTTAATTATAATTTCGAAAGATGATTTGATTAAATACGAATTATTTCTTTCAGTACTAACAAAATGAAGAATGTACAAAATAATATTTTTAAAAAATCACTTGCCAACATAAATTTGAATGAAATAAACTGGAGCAATGTAGCAATGTTAAAAACTTTGTTAGTTAAGGCACAAAATGAAATCAAAGCTCTACGACGAAAATTGAAATCCAGGAGAATGAAAATGTATCGGTACAAAAAACGAATAACAAATATGAAATCTTTACTTTCCCATATGAAAGATAATAATTATATATCACATGAAGTATCTAATCTTTTACAAGTAAGTACAAGTGAAAATAAAAAATTGAATAATACATATGAGCTAATTCTATATGCAGAACTACTTACGTTATCATGAAACACTTTAAAATCAGAATATATAAATATACAGAAAAAAAATCATTGCTGATTGAATCTTTATATTTGTATTTTTAAAAACGATAATGACATATTTACTAACAGCAATAAAATTAAAAATAGTATATTTTGTAACAAGGACGGAAAATACCAAAATTATTTCTTTTACTGTGTGGAAAATATAATATTTTATTTTACGGTCAACAGTCTTTTGGAAAATCGCATTTTCTGCACTGAAAACATGAATTTTTCGCCCAGTATTACAAAAAAGATTGTAATGTATGAAATTTTTCTAGAAATATTTTTACAATCGATTATGATTATTTATATATAACTGTTTAGTATATAACTAATTGTATGAACTAGGCCAGAGCGCTAACATTTATTTTTTTCCCGAAGCATCTAGGTACGCACATATAAAAAAATGACAACGGAGTCCGCGTTTAAAAAAAAAACTTAATGTTACAATTTTCGAAAATCCTTGTACCTATCTGCTTTTGAGAAAGCAAAATTCGAATTACAGATGAAAAAGTTAAAATTCAAAATTGTGCGTAAAATTTTTTAAAATTCTACAAATTTTAGAATTTTTGTAAAACTATAGGATTAATATTTGTGTGACGGATGTTTGCAAAAATGAGACAGATCTTCACAGAAAACAAGTCTGGTGAAAAAAAATGATAGAAATTCACTGTATGAAGTGAAATATGACTTTTCCACAAAATTTGTAGGATTAAATATTTTTTTTTAAATAAAGAAATAATGCAGTTACTAAGATACAATAGGTTATCATGTGGTATGAATTTGCATATAAAATAAATATTTTCATTGTACAAACTTTGCGATGAATTTGAAATATTGTGAAATTTTGTGAGTGTGTGATTAATTGAAATGAACTTTTTATGAATTATCAATTTTTATATTACGGATATGATACACTCAAACTACTTTGTACTTGTATTTGTTTTTATAACGTCTAATAAAGTGTATTTATCCCTAATACATCCCTAAATATACAAATATACCTTATTTGTTAATAAGTTCCAATTTTACACTTTTTTCGACGTGTTTTTTTTAACTTCCATATCTGCATGCAACATATACTAAAATTGATAATTTATATTGTAATACTTATTTCCTTATTGATTATTGTTTATTCTGCAAAAATTGATAGTTTTGATTAAAAGTACCAACAATTTTTATTTTGTTAATATTGATTCTTTTGTATTTAAATATATCTTACTGATAATTCATTTCACAATTCCAGGAATCAGTTGGTACCGAAGCTTCTGAACTTTTCAAGCGACTGATACGTAAAAACCCCAATAAGAAAACTCCTTTTCCTCTTTCACTAAGAACATTTGTTTCCACCCTACATTTTTATTCACCTAAGGCCTATAATTATGTTAGAAATACCTTTATGAAATGTTTACCACATCCACTTACAATAGGAAAATGGCATAGGAAAGTAAAATGTACGTACATCAGGCATAAATGAGACGTCTTTAAATCTAATCAAAAGAAAAGTTGCTGCTGAAAGACAGGGAAACAAAGACAAACCAGTATTGGGTAATTTGGTGATGGATGAAATGAAGATAAAGAAAGCAATCGATAATATTAATGGAAAGGAATATGTTATATAGAACTTGGAAAAGGCATCGATCAAGAAGAAATACCTGCTGCCGAAAATGCGCTTGTAATAATGGTAGTATGCGAAAATAGTAATTGGAAAATGCCAGTTGCATATTATTTTATTAATACTTTAGATGGACAAGATAAAGCGAATATAGTTCTCGATAATTTAAATGCTTTACACAGCACTGGCATCACAATTACATCTCTAACTTTCGATGGGTTGCAGTCAAATATTACAATGTGCAAAAAATTGGGAGCAGAAATATCAGAAACCTCGCAAAAACAATTCTTTTCGCATCCGCAAACTGGACAGAACGTTTACATTCTTTGCTAGGGTTGCCATGTTTTAAAACTAATTAGAAATTCCATTGCTGCAGAAGATCTGTACGATTCGGACGAAAATTTAATTTCTTGGTCATACTTAAAATCTTTAGTTTGCTTTCAAGAAATGAATGGCTTGCACGCTGGTAATAAGCTACGAAAATCGCACATTGATTGGGAGCAAAATAAAATGAACGTTAAATTAGCTGCCCAATCTTTAAGCGAAAGTGTTAGTACCACGTTGAGGTGCATGAGAGATGATTTTCATCTTGAACAATTCAAAGATGTTGAAGGAACTGCAAGGTTTTGTTCCATCATTAACGAAGCGTTTGATATTTTAAACTCCCGAGAATTATTTAATAAAAATCCATCTAAGTGCGGTATATCAGAAAAAAACATTGAACAAGTTTCGCATAGAGTCCAAGTTATTATAACTTATGTAAAAGGTTTAAAAACTACTAGTGGTATTAAAATTACAATGACTAGGAAAAAAACAGCTTTCATTGGCTTAATAACATCTCTGCAAAATGTTTTAAATATTTTTAACGAATATTTTACATGCTATAATTATTATTTATTGACGTATAAATTGAGCCAAGATCATTTAGAAACATTTTTTAGCGCTGTTCGAAGCAAAGGGGGTTATAGCAATAATCCCACTTGTTTTCAATTTATTAATTTATTTAGAAAATTATTAGTTCACGCTGATATTAAAGGGTCACAAAATGCGAACTGCATCGAAGTTGACGATACAAAAATATTGAAATTATCGTCAGCAGATGTCGTTAATATTAATGATGAATTTAATCAGATTGCTAACATCGTAACAATTTTAGATAATAATAGTGTCTCCGAAGACAACATATTAAATGAAAAAGATTTTTATGGAGTAGGGACAAATAAAAAATATATTGATAACGTCATAGAATATTTAGCCGGTCTCATATCAAGATCCTTATTAAAACGAACAAAATGTTTCAGTTGCCCTCTCTGAATAACAAGTGAAACAAGCCATTCAGCTATCCTAAATAAAAAAAATAGAGGTGGCTTAGTAAAACCTTCGGAAGAAATTGTAAAAATTTGTAAAATTTTTGAAAGAAATTTTCGAATTTTTTACAAATCCAGAGTTGGTATATACGCTGATGTATATAAACAATGTTTAAAAAGCATACCGATAAATTTCTTCCAAATTCAACATTCAGAAAGGCCTGAAAAACAGAGCAGAATTGATTAATAAAATACTTCAAATGTTTCTAACAATAAGAATTAGAATTAAGCATTATGAAATGCAAAAGAAATACGCAACAAAAAAAGTTAGAAGGGTTTTGACAAAATTAATATTATTCCGGAACGAATAAATATTGTATTAATTCATTATTGTTATGTTATAATAATCCAGATTTATTTATGAATGTTAAATTAAGTTTAATTCATGTACAAATATTATATTCTAAATGTATTTTTTCGTTATATGTTTGAAGTTAAATGTTTTTATTGTTCACATTTTATAATAAAAGAGTTATAGAACTGATTTTATGATTTTTTGGTTGTTTCTTTAGTCGCGTGATACTTAATATATTAAATTTTTGGGTGTTATTTTTCTGGTTTAACGACTTTTATTATTAATTTTTACCCATGAAGTAAATTAAATTGAGACTATTCCGGTGGAATATAGTCTGGGTCGAGATTTAGATTGGAAACTTAAGGGGGGAAATACATGTAGCACCAAAAATCAACTTTTTTTTCATAAAATGTTAGTTAAACATCTCAAGAATAAGGTGGTAAAGTTTTAAACTGAAATTCGGTGTGGCCCAGTCTGGAATCGCTAATTAGCCGGTAAGTTACTAAAGTGATTGAGTTTTCGTAGTTGGGAACTTTAAAAACATTTTGTGGAAAACTACATTCTTTAAGATTGTCGGAAGCATAATTTTAAAACTAATCCACCGATCGTGCTAAAATTGTATACACAACTCAATAACAATATTACCTTGAACTTGTACCTATTTATTTATGGAAATCGGTTTTCAAAACTGCTTTTTTATTGTCAAAAAGAAAAAAAAAATTTACGTACAATCGCAGTTTTTTTCTGAAGTATTCCACTTTTGTAATTTTCAATTTTTTAAATGTTTCTTAGATATAAGTTCAGCATCTGGATGTTAAAATACTACAAATTTCTGATTCATATTTTTAAGATGAATATTAAAGTCGTTGGGACTTCCACAAACAGGTAACTGCCGCCAAAACCTTCCTGGAATATCATGTCGGAACATTACCATTTGACAGTATTCCTTAATGGAAAAATTTATTTAAACAGTTGAATTATGTAATAAAGTGTACCTAAAGTTTCAAAAATTTTAAACATTTTGTTCCTTAAAAAAAATGATAAAAATTGACTATTTTCTCACCGCCTACACGTATTTCCCCCCTTAATCTAAATCAACTGAAAGTATTTTAATAGCGAGTCTAGTAATGCTAAGACAAAGCTATTTAATTAATTTTTATTGCAATTTTACAAAGCAATTTTTCCATGTAACACTTTTCGTTTAAAAATACGACTAAAAGGGATATACATCAATTGCTTGGTCTTGGTATTACAAGATTTGCAATCAAAATTAATTAAAAGGATTTGTCTTAGCATAATTTCAGTTGATTTAGATTAAGTCTCCAATCAAAATCCCGACCCAGACTACATTCCACCGGAATAGTCTCAATTTAATTTATTTCATTAGTAAATATTAATAATAAAAGTCGTTAAACCAGAGAAATAACCCCCAAAAATTTAATATAAGAACTGATTTTATTTAATCGTCATTCAAATTTCTTTCTTTTGGAGCGAATATTGAAGAGCGGTGGAAGTCAGCCGTGACCAATCACGTGTGACTAGAGAAAGATAGCATGTCGTTCATTACACCTTTCTCTCTCTACAACCGCGTCTACACTCTCGCCAAGCAAGAAGCTGCCTCTAGTAGTATATGCTCTAAGGTTTAAACTGAGGCGAAGATAAGACGCCAGCGCCATCGCTTAACAGAAAAGCGAACTATTTTAGGCGCAAATTCCGTTAAACACCTAGTGAAAATTTCCGTTAAGGAATTTTCTCGTAGATGAGGTAAGAAGTTTGAAAATTTGAATTTCAAGAGCCAATGGGACCTCATCGTCCGACCGGGTCAACCAATAGCGGTGTGGATTTCCATAACTGGGAGACGCGCAGCTTGAAATCTCATAGAAAGATTCAAGTTTCTGCCAACGTCTTCCAGGAATAGCCCCCCCCCCCCCCCGATGAAGAGCCATCGTGGAGGTAGGCACCAGCTTGGAATCCACACGCTCCGGTCGGATATAAAAGGACCCCGGAAAGCTCTAAAAGTCAGATCGATCCTTTCTGTGATCAAAAGCAGATCTGGAAAGAATGGACTCTGCCGAAGAGACTCGAAGGGCCCCAGCATAGCGCCTGGCCCCTTTCAAAGACTCTAAAAGCCAGAGACAAGCCCTTGGCATTGCGCGAAGCCCTTGTTGGCTTTCGGGAAGAATTCCTTCCCAAAAATCATGGCCGAAAACCCTTGGAATAGCGCCCAGGTCCCTCCTGGAAGCTTTACGATATTTCAAAAACTTGAAATATCACCTTTTCCTAACAGTATCAAAGGGCATGGCGATATAGCTACCTTTGGGTATCCAGGAATCCAAAGTTTCTTTAAAAGGCTACCGGAAGGCCCCTGGCATTGCGACCAGGCCTCTTTCGAAGGCTTATAATATTCCGGGATAATCAAATATCCTAACCCGGAATATTCCTCCTCATCCAAGAGCCATACCATCCGGTAAAGGCTGCCTGGAGGCCCCTGGCA